>OLKM01000883.1:0-122500 GCA_900291075.1 Melanogrammus aeglefinus
GGGTACCGGTAATAATGTCAGAGAGGAGAGGAGAGGGTGGAGGAGAGAGGAGAGGAGAAAAGCAGAGGATAGGAGAGGAGAAGAGAAGAAGGGAGGAGATGAGGATAAAAAAGGAGAGGAGCGGAGAGGAGGAGAGAGGAGGAGATGAGGAAACAAGAGGAAGGGAAAGGCGACTTCAGTTAAGAAGAAACATTAACGAAGGGAAGGAAAGCAGCGCATGGGCGCTGGTGAAGGAACGTGACGGTGAAAGGTGAAAAGAAGAGCGTTACAGATGGAAACAAGAAATGATAAGAGACACAACAAGCTGGGAGGAAACACAGGAGCAGGAGAAAGGGAGGCAGACCAACGCAGATACTTTGGTATAGAATCAGCCTCTCCCCTCTCTCCGTCTCACCTCTACTGAAAGGAGAACGGACAAACAACAATAATAACAGCTAACAACGGCTGAGAAAAGAACTGCAGATATAGGTATAGCTACAAATGTTCAAGAGGCCAAATATTCACTAAATATACACAAAGACACAACTGTATCACCCTGACCCGGGTAGGTGGGCAGTTCCGACATAATTACAATAAAGGAGGTATAAGATGGAGAAGGCGGAGGCTTGCGGGTAAGAAGAGAGGAGAGGCTTTGTATAAAAGCATCTGCCAAATCAGTGAGAGACTGGGAAAAAGGGTGTAGGAGACAAAAGGAGAGAGGGAAAATGAGAGGAACAGAGCAACAGAGAGGAACTCCCACTAATCCGCGGACCACACAACAAGTTCTGAATCGCAGAGAGAACAACCTCCCACTCTGTCACTGTTCACCACACAAGATTGTCCACTCCCAAAGGTCTGCAGAACCAGTTCAACGGCCCCAGGGGGAAGCCAAGAGACCGCCACAGGAGGCAGGGGCACGGCCAGAAAGATCCTAAAGCAGGGACACCAAGAGAACATTAAGAGAGTGAGTCTGGATAAGAAGACCACAAAGGAGAGGAAGAAAACAAATAGGAAAGATTATGAAGATAGTACAACCAAGACGGAACAGAGACTGATGGGGGGGGGGGGGGGGGGGGAGGTGGGGGGGGGGAACCGGGAGGGACGGGATGGGGAGGGGGAGCGGTGACTGAACAGAGACTGGATGGACCCAGTGAAAGACTCTCCATTCAACACAACTCAAAACAGTCCATCCTGAGCAGTGAGGAGGAATGGTGCGTCCATCTCTAAAAGGAAGTGGGCTATGAGCCACGAGAAAATGAAGAGCAGGTGGTACAGGAATACGACTCTTTGATGGGAACAGTGAGCGCTCACTACTTTGCTATTCACCTCTTAAGAGAGTTAGAAAACATACTATTTCATTGACTATCCTACCTTCACCTCCACCTGTACCCCAGCTCCACCTGTACCCCACTAAGAAGATACGTAGGTGTACCTGTGAATCATATCACAATCACACATTTAATTAGTTGCCTATGTTGGCCTTTTTCGCCTAGCTTGTGTGTGTGTGTGTGTGTGTGTGTGTGTGTGTGTGTGTGTGTGTGTGTGTGTGTGTGTGTGTGTGTGTGTGTGTGTGTGTGTGTGTGTGTGTGTGTGTGTGTGTGTGTGTGTGTGTGTGTGTGTGTGGCTTTGTATGCATGCATGCCTTTGTGTGTCTGTGTGTGTGTGAGTGTGCTAGCTGACTCTCACCAGGTTGACAAAGTCCTGGTAGCAGATCTTTCCGTCTGCGTTGTTATCAGCCAGCGCCAGCAGGACCTCCAGTTTGTGGGGGTCCAGCTCTGACCCGTGAGTCGCCAGAAGGTCCCGGAATCGCTCGGTGCTGATGAAGCCAGAGCTCTCTGGGTCATACTGCAGAGAGACACACACACACACACACACACACACACACACACACACACACACACACACACACACACACACACACACACACACACACACACACACACACACACACACACACACACACAACAATGTGAATAATGTGAATAATGTGAATAATGTGTCCATGTATCGCTATCTCAGCAACATTATAATTACATTATTAAAGTAATGGACAACCGGCTCTAAACACGTAAAATAAACATACAATATCACTAAGGGATGAATCCACCCCACAACTACCTAATATCTTGAAGGCTAGCTAGTCAACTAATAAAGTCAGTCTTGGAACGACTGAGTTGACTGGACAACGCCACTGAATTGTTCCGTTGTGGTCTGAATCACCTCACAATTGTGTGTAGTTGGTATTTGCTCACAGACTGTAAAAGGCCATAGCTTCCATCAGCTGCACCGTCCCTGATGATGCTCAATGCACACATCGATAACCCTTAATAAAATCATTATAAGTAAATGACAGACTTCTGTTGTCCATCACTTTAATATAGAATAGAACAAAAGTAGAATGTTAAATCTTATTTTTAAGGAACTCTCAGGTCCATTCATATTCAACAAGACAAGCAAAGGATATTCCTTTGCGCTATTATCACACCACTCTTGGAAGATATGCCACCAAAAACAGGGGACCGATACTTTAGAATACTGGTCCTCTCTCTATCAAAACCTTTCCATCACTGTCAATACTGAGTCATAGTCAATTTGCTCAGTGTGTGTTATGTGTTGGTGCGTTTACTTTACACCTCTAATTATTATTCTGTTCTTTCCTTTTTGTTTTAATTATATTAAGGAAACAAGTAATAAGCTAAACTTTGAACCCTACAGTGGATGTTTTACGATAAGCGCTGGGGTTTCTCAGCTCTCCTGCACAAACAGGTTAAGTTAATATTGATACACTTTTTCACATGTTACAAAACAAATGAATAAAGAACAGAATAGACTATTTAATTTGAGATAAAGTGAATGCACATGTAACTGAACACAATAACCTGCCTAGGTTGTTTTCATAGCGGTATTATATGAAAAAGATGATCCTTTCTCCATACATTCTTTTAAATGGAATCATTTAAGTTAAATGATTGGGTTATCACTTATAAAATGACCACAAGCCACAAGTAAGGAGTGTTTTTTTCTCTCTCACAAAAGCCATAACCTTGATAAATGATACACAAGATAAACGGGTCCTGTAAGATAAACGGGTCCTCATGTCCTGTAAGATGTGGTCCTCCCTAGCTCAACGAGTGGGGCATTAACAGAGGCCTTAAGACATGGATAAGGATTGTATTGCCACTGGAACCTAGCCTCCTGACACCGTCCGGATCTCACTGGTTGACATTCAGTTTCTCTCTCCAGATGGACCTGGCCTCCAGCCCGTCGAAAGCCTTTCTCCAAAATAAAGCGCTAGGACTAATCAGTGCTCGGGGGAGGGAGTTTCAGTTCAAGACAAAAAAAGGCCTGCCGTCTGCTGAATTAGAAATGTGCAGAAACTAAAGAGAGAAGGTCAAAACAGCCCTAATCAGAAATAGACTGAATAGTGATATTAACAGATCAACAGAAATTTGCAAGGAAAGTTTTTTCCTAAGGAGATTAGGGTTTTTGTCAGAGAACAGATTTGTCAAAAGCGAAGACAGCAAAAGCATCACTCTGATTGACTTGAGATTTTAATAACATAAGGCCCTGTTTGGAAAGTATGATAGGGTATGTTATGATATGAAAACTTTATTTCAGACTCAGGTCCATAAATTACAGAAGACAAATTGCAATGCAAAAATATAAAAAGTTCATATGCAAACATTTCAGCTAGTGCACCCTCCGGCTGGAGGTATAGCGAGCAGAGTGGGATTCACAAGTACCACAATGATACTATCCCGAGATTCCTTCAATCGTTTCATAAAATAAGTGCATGGAATGTACTCAATCTCTCCAGATATATAAACGATGGAAACATGACAGGCTTGCCTAACCCTTTAGAGCGAAAGAGCAACTAACTGAATGATTCCCTTCCTCTCTCTCTCTCTCTCTCTCTCTCTCTCTCTCTCTCTCTCTCTCTCTCTCTCTCTCTCTCTCTCTCTCTCTCTCTCTCTCTCTCTCTCTCTCTCTCTCTCTCTCTCTCTCTCTCTCTCTCTCTCTCTCTCTCTCTCTCTCTCTCTCTCTCTCTCTCTCTCTCTCTTTCTATACTATATATACATATATGAGAGACACCTACTTGTATTTTCACTAAGCTGTAATAATTAATCGTTGGGAGCTGTAGCATATCCAGACCATCACCTCTCCTTCTAGTTGCAGAGAGGCTGCTTTTTCCGGGAAGGAAGACTTGGAACACTGAGGCGGACAGGCGCTCGCACGCTGACTGCTTTTTTTCTCGGTGTATATTTGAGGATATGGTGTGTGTGTGGTGTGTGTGTGTGTGTGTGTGTGTGTGTGTGTGTGTGTGTGTGTGTGTGTGTGTGTGTGTGTGTGTGTGTGTGTGTGTGTGTGTGTGTGTGTGTGTGTGTGTGTGTGCGTCGTGGTGCGTGCGTGCGTGCGTGTGTGTGTGTGTGTGTGTGTGTATATACATATGTTGCATCCAAGAACAATGATATGAACAGTTACAAACTAAGCCTTGCAGCCAACTCTCGGTCATCTGAACTAGGAACACGTGTGTGTGTGTGTGTGAGCGTGCGTGTCTATGTCTGTGTGAGCATGTTTATATGCGTGTGCATGTGTGTGTTTGTCAGCCATATGGTGGTTGTTGGCCGGTATGAATCTAGGCAGGGATGCAGAGAGTGCTCTGTGTTAAAGGAGCAGAAGGACATGTGGCCCCTTTTGTCTTCTGCAGTGTTCGCTAACCACCAGGCAGCAATACTTTCCTCCCTCCACTGAGAAATAACTTTCCCAGAGAGATAAACTGATAGTGATCAGGTCAGTGACAGCAGAGTTCACATGATTTATAGTAGGGCCGAAAGTACTTTGACCAGAATCTGATACAGTAGTCATAAAAACCAACTCGACATTTGGCGACTTTTCTACATTTGTTCTTAGAATAATAATTGAAACTGCAATACCTTACGTCAAGCCTACATCACAGGACACCTGATTTATGCAACTGTACTGTGGCTGAATGAGAGTATTGTATCTCAACCAATCCATATATTATTTCCGTATCCGTATTTTTGCCCAAAATGCCAAATGTCAGGTCCACAGTATCCACTATGTGTATAATATCATCCAATAATAGCAAGGCACGCTGTGAAATTAATAAATACATAAGAAATAAAATACTTATAATAATAATGAATGCCAAAAAAAATATATTAAAGTCCAGATATAAATTGGGAATTACCTAAGAAGCTTGATCTGCGGTTCAATTCGATGGCCTCGAAGAAAACCTTATTTGAAAACCTAATTTTATGGATGCCAAAACATACAGTAATCCCGGCATCTGCCTACCACCCATAACATCTGAGCAGTTATCCACACACTAATCACTAATCCCCTGCATCCCTCCCCACCCAGATATATGCACTCCTACTGGCAAAACAACCGTGAGCTATGCTACTGTACTTACATTCTACACAATATATCCAGAGCCATGATTATCCCACTCTGGGTGAGGTACTTGAGACAGCAGCTCATCCCTGACAGAACGTGAGACCACAGACCCCAGACCGCCCAAACAAAAGGATCTGATCGATCCTCAACGCTTACATGTAAGCATCCTTGAGCAAGAGTCTTCCCTCTCACTAATCATTCATTTTCTAATGATATATTCATGGTAAGGTTATTTAATGTGTAGAGCATTGGCACACAGTGCCAAGGCACTAAAGGTTATCAGGTACAGTTTAAATGTAATTTTGCAACACAAATTCGTTAGCGACAACTAAAGACTACCAAACGCCCAGTGACTTTGGTCAAAAAGTGTTTATACTGGACCCTCTCTGCCAACAATAGCATCACTTCATGATCATCTCACATATCATATCAGGTGCACTTCACTACACCTCAGCATCACCCAAGCACCATCCCAGTTAGATGCAAAGTAAGAATCACAGTTAGATTTACTGTTAGATACACCGTAAGAGACACAGTTAGATACACGGTAAGAGACACAGTTAGATACACAGCTAGATAACCAGTTAGATACACAGCTAGATAACCAGTTAGATACACAGCTAGATAACCAGTTAGATACACAGCTAGATAACCAGTTAGATACACAGCTAGATAACCAGTTAGATACACAGCTAGATAACCAGTTAGATACACAGCTAGATAACCAGTTAGATACACAGCTATATAACCAGTTAGATACACAGCTAGATAACGAGTTAGATACACAGCTATATAACCAGTTAGATAACCCGTAAGATAACCGGTTAGATAACCAGTTAGAGACATAGTTGGATACACAATTAGATAAACAGTTAGAGACACAGTTAGAGACACAGTTAGACAATAAACAGAACAGAACAGAATAACCTTATCTTGCAGCACATCAGCTAGTTGTTGGCGAGGGCATTTTCTCATGTTGAAGTGATGTCAGCCAAATACTGTTTGCCCAGTGTGTGTGTGCTTGTGTGTATGTGTGTGCGTGTGTGTGTGTGTGTGTGTGTGTGTGTGTGTGTGTGTGTGTGTGTGTGTGTGTGTGTGTGTGTGTGTGTGTGTGTGTGTGTGTGTGTGTGTGTGTGTGTGTGTGTGTGTGTGTGTGTGTGTGTGTGTGTGTGTGTGTGTGTGTGTGTGTGTGTGTGTGTGTGTGTGTGTGTGTGTGTGTGTGTGTGTGTGTTTGTTTGTCTGTAAAATGTGATAATGTGTGGATCTCTCGGTGGCTCTGTCCCCGTGTGAGCCTGGTAGCAGTCATTCACCCAGACACTGGAGGATTACGGTTCATCTCAGACCCCGTCCCCCCCTGGCACCCCCTCCTTGCCAACACACTCACACTAACACACAGCACCCCGAGAGCCCTTACATTAAGCCCCCGCCCCCCACCCCCATGGCTGCCCATTGAAACTCACTCTCCCCCACTCTCAGGAATCCCTTCGTCTTCTTCTGAAATTCCATCTATTCTAGAAGGCCCACTTTCAACACACAAACACACACACACACACACACACACACACACACACACACACACACACACACACACACACACACCACACACACACACAACACCACACACACACACACACACACACAACACACACACACACACACACACACACACACACACACACACACACACACACACACACACACACACACACACACACACACACACACACACACATGGACAAGGCTAGCACAAACACATGTACACACACACACAGACTAAGCTCCTTCAGGAAAAACAACCAATTTTTTTTTTACTTATCGATTAGTGTTCATTTCCATTCCAAATCTTTATGAAAAAATCTTTCATCCAATGAATTATGCAGCACTATACTCGCATTTAAAAAGAAAAGCCTACTGTATAGTTCAAGGTAACTATATTAAAGGTTGAAATGTTCTTTTTTAACCATTCCCCAGAAATGGCTGTTATAGTTGACTGCACACTCCCCATTGTGCTCAGCCTGGGTGGTTTGAAAGGGCAGTGTGCAAAGTCACACACCCCCACTTCCCTCTCCCCAATGGCCCCCCGAAAAGTGATTTCATGCAAGGGTCCCCAAAAGTAAGCTTAAAGCCCAGTTCCTCTGAGGGGACGGGATAAAGTTGCAGTACACGGTATGATGCTGGTATCTAACAGGTAACTGCGGTGGTGTTACCTCTCCAGGCTCATAAAGGAAGTTACACAAAGAGTCAAACATTAGGCTACTTGGTTGTAATGGTGACAACAAGGGCTGATTTTATAAAAGAAAAGGGGTCTGTGATCCAGTCATCTCAATCTGCTGTAATCCCCTGAACCATGTTATTGTGATTAAAGATGTTAAAACAAAGGCTTCACACACACACACACACACACACACACACACACACACACACACACACACACACACACACACACACACACACACACACACACACACACACACACACACACACACACACACACACACACACACACACAAACAGTGTTAATCCTGCAGCCGACCTAATGCCACACAATAAAGGCTACATTATGAGGGCATCTCTTAAGCCTGGCTGAACTATGAGGAGGAGGAGGAGGAGGAGGAGGAGGAGGAGAGGAGGAGGAGGAGGAGGAGGTGGAGGAGGAAGGAGGAGGAGGAGGAGGTGGAGGTGGAAGAGAACGGGGTGGGGGTGGCTAAAAGAGATAGCTGCTGTTGCCTCATTTTAATAAAGCTGCATATTAAAAGCCTGGGGGAGACATAGCAATACTCCCGTGCTAGACTCCCGTTATGGGAGCATAGCAGCCAAGGCCAGTGCTATGAGTTAGAGCCAGACTAACATCCCTAAAGAGGTTTAAGAGCTACAATCTGAAATCAACTCCTATTCAGTGAGAGAATGTTGAGTATTAGTCTCCTTTCAGATGTTCTCTTTCTCAGAGAAGAAAATTGCAACAGCAAAGCTATCATTAATAACGTGCTTTGATCTCCCCTTTTGTTTGGTCCAATCTACTCGCCAGATCAGAGGCAAGGCAAGGACCTTTTGCCGGTTGTCTATTGGTTGGGTATAATCTATTTGGAGACAATGAGACACATGCATTGTTAGTGCCCAGCCAGCCCGCGTCCCTCCCAAACCACTTCAGACCAAACAGAAAGAGGGAGACGCGACAGGTCACTGGAGAAAATGTGATCGACTTGAAGACGGATGTCAGGGCGTAGTTCAACCACAGGGCTGCCAGTGATCTGTGACCCTAGAGCAGTTGGGCTCAGTGTCCAGGCACTTTAGTGGATCAGTAATCACAGCCTGAATCCACTCTGCAGCCACAGTGAACGGCTGCAGAGGTGGGCGGAAGAGTCTGGAGGTATTTAGGGCCGAATTTACCACACTGTCCAATGATGGCCCTGAGAAAGAAAGCAGCCCTAAGTAAGATGAATATAAAGATAAGGGGACAGGATATCATTATAATACTCAAATACTACTAGTTATTGAGTTCTGCGGCTAACTTAACTTGGCTGAGTGAATCATGTCATGATCACACATTTAATTAGTTGCCTATGTTGGCCTTCTTTTCCTAGCTCATGTGTGTGTGTGTGTGTGTGTGTGTGTGTGTGTGTGTGTGTGTGTGTGTGTGTGTGTGTGTGTGTGTGTGTGTGTGTGTGTGTGTGTGTGTGTGTGTGTGTGTGTGTGTGTGTGTGTGAGTGTGTGTGTGAGTGTGTGAAATGTAAGCTTCAGTGGTTCTCAAACCTTTTTGGTCGGCCCTCCAACGGGCCGCGAGCCGTGCACGAGGGCCACGGTCACAACCTAATTCGTTCACGCCAGCTTCGGCGGTCATTTATTTTTACAGCTCTTGTGCTCATCCAACACATTTGTAATTGTCGGGTGCCTCCACTTTGTTGTTATACAGTGTGCAATTGAGCTTTCCCCCCCTCCCACATTAAAGCATCCCGTCCTCCCCGCCTGCAGTACCCGGACTCCTCCCAAGGGAGACGCGCCTCCCACCTTGAGAAACACTAGCTTGTGCACAACTTTATCCATCATAGTTCTGACCAGAGGTTCACCTGTGATCACATGTGATCTATGCGTTACAAGACACTAATGAAATAATGATAGTCTACTTTTCTCTATTATATACCATTATTTTTTGTATTATGCTTATCATGCTCTAAATAATCAGTGTGGCCTCTCAAACAGGACAGCCAGCAGTGTAATTGTCTGGCATCCCTGCCCAGACTGTGTTGTTGCTATAATCTGGGGTGTCATCAAAACAGCATCTATGTGTTCCTTGCTGACTCAGAGGCCAGAATAACCTAGCATTCATTTTGTGATTTATCCTCCAACTCAAAATCATTCCCAGTGTCCCGGTGTTAAAGAAATAGCCAGCATGCATGTACCATCACACTAATATGAAAACACGACAACACAACACCTTCAGAGAGGAACTCAAAGTTAATTTAATTTCACATTTTGTTCTACGCCAGCATGTACCTTCATCCAACACAAAGCACTTGAAAAAACTTGAAAGAGACTTCAAGTGTTCTCCCCTTCTGATGATTGGAACAGAGGAGTTTGTTCTTGTCCTAACAATAGTGATGTCAGTCCTTCCTTATGGGATGCTGTCGCTTCATTTTGCGACAAAACCAGTTCCCTTTGAATCCGTCTGAAATTAGAAAGTGTTGCGGTGACAGAGGTGAGATGAAAATTGCGGAGGAGAGACAGATGTATATATAGCAGTTCAGTCAGAGGATGACTGCAGAGGAAGCATCTATGTCACTGTTGAAGGAAAGCCAGTCAGTCAACAGCGGCACATAACCACAGCAAGCATGGTCCTTAGAGCCGTAGCACTATGGGGGAAGCCATCGGGGGCCATAACAGCACCCTCCTGGCATATTTAAACACACACACATACAAAGCCCTATAGACACTGCATTATTATTTATATCTGCCAGTTTCTTGAACATAATGGACTTTTCTCCGTCCTCTTCGGGTTAGGCTAATCAATGAATTAGCTCTATGATTGATGTGGATTGTTGCTCTCTCTGTTTGCTTTGATCAACAATATGTTTCAGCCCCCCAACTACACACAAGGGAACACACACACAAGCACAGACACAGACACAGACATACACACACACACACACACACACACACACACACACACACACACACACACACACACACACACACACACACACACACACACACACACACACACACACACACACACACACGCACACGCACACGCGCACACACACACACACAAAAGCGGTCATTTAGTGAACGCCCCCACGGTTCTTTCTGTACACAAAGCCGGAACATTGCCTTCCTTAATTAGCAGGTCTAATTAAAACCTACATCGTTAGGGAGACAGCAGCTCGTTAGGGCTTTCTGCTAATCACGCCATTACACAGGAAAGACCAAGCGCACCGCATTCAATGCTGGCCAACACCCCCACATACACACACACACACACACACACACACGCACGCGCGCGCGCGCACACGCACGCACGCACGCACGCACGCACGCACGCACACACACACACACACACACACACACACACACACACACACACACACACATACAACACACAATCACACACAATAACAACAGCAAGAGAAGCCTGTGTGGTGCGTGACTCCTCCTTGTCAGGTTGGATGTCTGTTAAAGGAGAATTACAAAGAAAGCCCAGGAGAAATGGACCGATGACCATAGGTTGGTTCAGTCAGTTCAAAGAGAACGTGAAAGCTGAAATCTAATTGCTGCTTGGTTCTCTCTGTCTATTCTCTGTCTCTCTTCCACTGAGATGTCTGACAACAGCTCAGGTTGTACTAGCTCTTACATAGAAGGCTCTGACTCAAGACTAAAGGTATATTTTCCGGTACCGGGCTGAAAGTCCTTTGTAACAGAGGTAACAAATCTTTTCAAGTGCATGCATCTACCTTTGAGTGCTGCTTGAATGCGCCATAGAAAAGACCCTTTCACTAACCTGAACCACAACAAACCATTGGCAGAACGTTAAGGTTTCTAACCAAATAGGTAGACCTAATCATAACTATTTCAAAATATATAAAAAATCAAAACCAAATTTTATTCCAATACCTTATCGTAGACATATCTAATGCGATATAACCAACTTAGTATTCAAGCTTAGTTTTAACTTGAATGTATATATGAAGACATATCCGATCAGATTATTGTGAAGGTGGTATTAAGGATGAGGAGTGCAGTAATGATGTAGTGGGGTAAGGACACAAGTCACAAATCAGACTTTAGATCACAAAGGCTGGTGGCAGACAATCTCAAATATGGGTTTCTTCTTTTTCTTCCTGTTCATATTTCTTTAGACCAATCAGGTTGATGGAAGCAGTGTATGGAAGGTCGTAATTGGCTATTAACAGTGTAGAATTTTGGTGTATTCTAGCGTCTCTATGTGTTCACATTTCTGAGTGTGGGGAGACAGTCCGCCAGTGCCTCTCCAACTGGTACCAGGTGATATTTCCAACAATCCTCCATTTGTTTATGTCCCTACGAGGACAAACCAAATGGCCTGTCCCAGGCCGTCTGGGTCATAGCCAGGGCTATATACCTTATCAAGGGAGAGACTGCCTCTGTTCTTATGTGGTTTTTCCTTTTGTATAATACTCGCCCCAATCCTTTGGTTCGGTGAGAAGACAGCCAAGGAGCACATCCGGAGACTGCTCCTTAACCAATCTAAACTATCGATTATTCAACCCAAGTCTGTACCTTGTTGTATTACATCCTGGGTCTATCCATCTATACGACCCTCTCCGATACAACCCGTCAAGCTGCCTTGATTTCCACTTGAAGAATTACTACTATGACAAAAAACGTAAAGTCTCTGAATAACAGCTTTGAAATAAGAAAAAAAACAAAAAAAAAACGTGGGCAGGATTATACAGTAAAAAAAAATCTCTAAAGGTTTCAATTCATCCCAGTGTCGACTGGCCCATGTAGAAAATATATACACTTATTTATATTCCCTTTCTGAAAGCTTTGTTTTACAAAGTTCCCCAAATGTTGGTTGAATATTTCTGCAACGAAACAGGGGACAAGGTGATAGTCCACCCCTTCAGCTTTCTTGTTTCCGGCACAGGCTCTGAATGTTCAGCTACACCATAGTAGGATGGCTGGATCTAAGATTAGGACACAATTAAGATGCCAGATATTTAGACCATTAATGAGCAAGACAACACATGAGATGTTGACAAGGATTCTGGAGGAAAAGATCGTCCAGCACTAATTCGTGATCATTATTATGTCACATTTTTTTATTGTAACAATAAAACATAATGTATTATATTATTGTAAACATAATGTACAACTTTGATGGTCTTAATATGTCCATAGAATAGCCATTAAAAAAACTTTAATTTTTTAAATCAACACCAAGTAAAATAAACAGGCAGAATGTGTGCATGGCCAGTTCCCTGGTTGGAGTAGTGTTTATTAAAACAGCACTTCATTGCTATCCAGCTGACTCCCACTCCTGTCAAATCTCTCCTCGGCCCTGCATAATACCCAGGAGGGTCCCCTCACCAAGGCTTTCAGAAAATACATTCTGGTGGAGGAAGTGCATGTGGCAGTGGGACAGGAGGAGGGGGTAGACATCATAGACCTCAACTTGTTATTTCTAAAGTCTTATTGTATGAGGAGACTGTCTTCATCTCTCTATCTCAGAGATAGAGACAAAAAGAAAGAGAGAGAGACACAGACTCAAGACAGACTGAGAGAGTGACAGAGAGACCATTAGTGTGACACAGAGCATGATACAGAGAGAGATAGATAGAGAGACACAGTGAGCGAGACAGTCAGAGAGAGAAAGAGAGAGGAAAGAAAGAGCCAGAGAAAGACAGACAGACAGACAGAGAGATAGACAGAGAGAGAGACAGAGAAAGACAGAGAGATGGAATGACATGGAGGAAAAGCGACAGAGATAGAGAGAGCCAGAGAGAGAGAAAGATTACAGTATAATCTTTGCATGTGGCCTTTAACCAACATTGCCTCAGATTACAGCTGCATACCCTGTATTTACCATTTAACTAACTGTAACAACTAACAACGCATATATCTAACTTACTCTGGTACTACAGAAAACAATAGTTATCCTGTTTTCTGTCTAGACCAACAGTTGGTTTAAAATGTAGTAGGACTCACAATTGGAAGAACAAACTAAATTAACTGCACAGTCTGCTATATATTAACCATATATATGCGATGTGATTACGTTGTGTTTATATATCTATTGCTTATATATCCAGGAATGAAAGGAGACCATGATCAGAACTGAAAAATTATACGCTTGCACCCTGAAAAGCTGTTAACACAATTGCCACAGTCATGAAGAAGAAATTTAAACATCATCTTCATCTTTCAACATATGGTTACACTGAAACACAAGTGACTGACATCTAGGTTGGGAGAATTCTGTCCGCCGATGGCAGGCTGAGCCACAAGGCAGTGGACGAGAATCCACGTGTTACGCTAAACACGTGGCTAAGTACCCCCAAAATAATAAACAATATAGTTGTTTGACCTGTTTGTTAGTAGCAAGGTCATCTTGAAATAGTAATGACATGATGCAGAACTCACCCTACCATGTTCCCTGAAACAGCCAGGTTTATGGTCCTAATGTACCCTGAAATAGCTATTCAGGAGTTCAATTCTCTCTAAATTCCTCCCAAACGTCCGGATTATTGCTCAGTATGTCACATACCCTGTAATAATAAAATAACTACAGTAGTAAGAAAAACTTATTCTATAACTTCACATCATGTTCCCCAGTACCTTTAGTATTATAAGTATTGGAACTGTTCTCAGTAAAAAATATTACACCGTAAATCCCGTAAGTCACACTGTACTGGCTTCAATCTCAAGGGTTACTGAACTAACTAACCACTTCTTATGAAGGGGCTTAAAAATTTCAATGGAAGAAAAACACATACAAAGAGGCGTTGTAATTTACACTGACTACACCAAGAGCCCAAATAGTAAGAGCGCTTGCCTGTTAAATAGCCATGTGTATAAAATCTGTTTGCATGTGCCCGTACGGTATCCAGCCCTGTATTACCTCTCCTTCCTCTCCAAGTCTTGCCTTTCATCTCAGGGGTTCCCCCCTTGACTCCTTCCTTCTCCGGGATGAAGGGATGTAGTCGTACTCTGGCACAGGTAATTGTTTTTTTCCCCTTGCATGCAGTCTAATCTACTTCCTCTCTCTGTCTCTCTCTGTCTCTCTCTGTCTCTCCTTCTCTCCTCTCTCTCTCTCTCTCTCTCTCTCTCTCTCTCTCTCTCTCTCTCTCTTCTCTCTCTCTCTCTCTCTGCTCTCTCTCTCTCTCTCTCTCTCTCTCTCTCTCTCTCTCTCTCTCTCTCCCATTACCCACCCAGGGTATACAACTGCCTGCATCAGCCCTTTGTTTATGAGAGGCTGTCATCCATTTCTCTGATCTTGTACCTGTTGCCCTAAAATACCTTTCTACAAGAAAAGTATCCAACATTAAAATTGTCTTGGTGACCGAGTGTCGCAAATCAAACAACACACAAATGGAATAAGATACATATTATATATAAGAATTATATTATACAATGTTATCTGACACACATAACCGGCCCGGATAACTAGACAGTGTTGGTGGGGTTTAATCCTTAAACAACAATCTCTGTTCACAAAAGGTACTTTGTTAATCACCAAAATGTATGTCCTCTAGTAGGTCATATGAAGAGTCTAATTCTAGTCCCTCGAAGTCCTTCAGCAAAACGCATAGACTTCTTACCTTATAGACGTCTGCATTAACTTTGGCGTCAATGGTTTGCTTCATACATGGTATATATCAGTGATGCAGGGAGGCACATCCATTCTATTTTTGGAGACTACTGGTTTGTGGTTACAGCTGGGGTGACAGCAAAGAGACCAGCCTACACCAAAACATTGATGGACGTGTATATTTTCAGGATTAAAAAGTGTATTTAACCTCGGATAAACAAACTAGCATGATGCAGCCCGGGATAATGATCACATGCGGATCATCAGCATATCTTCCAAAGCATATTGCGACCCCAGGGAGTAGGTAAAATCCTGTTTCTGTGACCCAGAAATACACTGGGTCATAATTTGGTCTAGGTTCTTTCAATAATCGTGGCTTTGCATCTTAAAACTGAACAGTAGTCGCAGCACAAGAAATGACTTTCTGATAATTGGCTACTGTTAGCCTAAGGCTATCCAGACACCAACAACACCAGCACAATAGACAGGTGTACAACTGCAGAACCTCAAAGGAGCATATTTGTTGCACACACTCATGTGGCGCACAAAAACACATCTATATGGTCACTGGTAAGCTTCCAAATAACATGAATCACAGGAAACCCAAAACTTTAGGGAAGAGGGTCTTTAAATATATATAATGGTCATTATACGACATTTGATATTATTAATAATTGTATTAGTATATAATTAGAGAGGTTTCATCTTTACAGGTAAGCAGGGTAGTTGAGGAATCCTGTTGAGAGGACCTTAGCTAAACCATGTGCTAAGTGTGTTGTCGTTGGATGGTGGGTCCATTAAGAAGTCACACTGGCTGGTTGGGGGTTCAGGGGAATCAATGTTAGGTCATCTGCCTTACATGACGGACCGGACGCCCACGCGCCTCGTCCGAGCCGGTGACAGATTAGCCTAGCCTGTCAGCGTTTCCTTGCCAACTGCCCTGTAGCTAAGCAACAGATGTGGGCGTGGGAGGTGATGATGATGGCTTGAGCAGGTGCAAACATGCAATGATTTCCAAGACGCTCACAAGCGGTACAAACAAACACACGCATAAACAAACATACACACACATACGAACACACACACTTGAACACACACACACACACACACACACACACACACACACACACACACACACACACACACACACACACACACACACACACACACACACACACACACACACACACACAAAGGTTGTTCAGAATATGATGTGTAAATGTGAAGATGATTGCACATTTAGTATGTGTACAAAGAAGACACAGATGCTTAAGATGTTCAATTTCCTAACCAAGCCAATACATACAGTCTCCCCAGTTTATATAAGCCCAAGCCCTAGCCAGGGAACTCTCAGTCATGGCACTACTCAACAAGTTCAGATGTATTGCCTTATCTGCAGTCATAATGCTTTCCAAGAGTTTCTCCAGAGATAACAGCTACATACACATCTTCAACGGTGTGTATTTTTTATTTGTAATTTCACCTTTATTTGACTTGTGCTGTTACTTACTCGGGCTCTTACAGCTGACCCGTTTTGTCTCCTACAACATATTTCATTGTATTGTTGACGCAACCTAGATATGACTGAAACTGAACTGAACTGAAACTCTAGGTGGTTGGTTGAGGAGTGAGACTGAATGTGAGAGAAATTCTACGAGCCCTTTTGAATGTGTGTGTGTGTGTGTGTGTGTGTGTGTGTGTGTGTGTGTGTGTGTGTGTGTGTGTGTGTGTGTGTGTGTGTGTGTGTGTGTGTGTGTGTGGTGTGTGTGTGTGTGTGTGTGTGTGTGTGTGTGTGTGTGCGTGTGTGTGGCCCGGCTATCCTCAGTTTCTTCTCCCCACTATAAGAGCTCATAAATCTGTAGAATGAATGGGACAAATGTGTGTGTGTGTGTGTGTGTGTGTGTGTGTGTGTGTGTGTGTGTGTGTGTGTGGTGTGTGTGTGTGTGTGGTGTGTGTGTGTGTGTGTGTGTGCAATTGCATGTGTGTGTGTGTGTGTGCGTGCGTGCGTGCGTGCGTGCGTGCGTGCGTGCGTGCGTGCGTGTGTGTGTGTGTGGGTGTGTGGGTGTGTGTTTGGGTCCCTAGTTGGAGCCAACGCATGTGTTCAGATCAACATTTGACCCCCATCGTTCCCGATTATTGCAGAAGCGGTGGTCATGGAGCAACCGAGCAACATACCTCAGACACACACACACACACACACACACACACACACACACACACACACACACACACACACACACACACACACACACACACACACACACACACACACACACACACACACACACACACACACACACACACACACACACACACACAAACACAAACACACAGTAGGGGTGTAACGATACACGTATTTGTACCGAACCCTCACGGTACAGGCACTTCTGGGTGGTTACAGAGGTGGACCACTGTGCGTAAATGTGGCGTACATAGCGTTAATATGGCGAATGTAAAGGCTTGTTTTTCGATGCAGAATTAATACTTAAAGTCGGACTCCCCCCCGGAACGTTTAGCCAAAGTATACTACTCCGACTCCTTAATCCGACTCCGTAACTAGAGACCCCTGAGCAGCTCTCCGTCGGTATGTCGGATATGCAAAGCAATTCGCCGCTCGATCGATCTTATATGTTGACTACAAACCATGTACGTAGTGGTGGTTCTCGGATTTTTCTGAAACAGGGGCCGTAAAGGGGCCACATGTTACATTCATGGGCCAAGTACGGGATACATCCAAGCACACAAATAATTTCAGTACGGCACAAACACATCATACCTTTTTCAAACGCGCTAAAAAAAGTGATGAGCCAGTTAAGTTCTGAATGATTTTCTCGTTTATATTGTGCATAAAGGACTCAATGCATACAACTCATTAAATGCAATGCATCACACACAGCGTGTTCACAGCCAAAAATAGGTATTTTAACAACCATGTACAACACCGTTTCCAAATACAGTAGGGACTCCCCCCTGCCTCCCTCAAGGTCAGGCACTGGTAACGTTCAGTCATTAACAGTCCAAGTTTCAAGAAAAAAATCATATAAAGCCAAGGCCTCCGCAGGTCCGCTTCATCTCCTAAAGGCCTAAAAAAAAATTCTTTGGTTCCGGTTTCCGACCGACCCTGTCAATTTATGTTATTATTTTATGAGCTTTGGGAAAAAAAAAAAATAATAAAATGTTTTGATGCAATCTATAATTACGTTTTTGTACAGCACCTCTTCATTCTGTACAAGGATGAGCGCATTCTCTTGTTTATAAATGAAAACAACCCACCTATTATTCGCTGCCGCTGGAAAAAATGAAATAAAAAAGTACAATTAATTCCCTACCTACCCATGACCTCAACTGACAACCAACAGGAACCAAACTTTTTAGGCCTAAGTTGCATTGACACATTACTGCTGCCAATAGTTTCGGTGTGGAATTGCATCTGTGATCGTTGAATTCTCTGGGAGTCCTTCTCATCAATTGACTGACGGAACAGGGGCGCGTCAGGGGCCAATCCGATTTGGGGGGGCCAGGGCCCCTGTGGCCCCGTCCCTAGAACCGCCACTGCATGTAAGCAGTGTTGTAGCAGTGTTTTATTGGTCCTTAAGGTGCAAAGCAAACAGCGTACAAAGTTATTAAGGTGCAAAGTCAACCGGAGAAGTGATTCTGGAAATAATGTTGTTGTTTAAATTCGACACTATTTCAACAACCCCTGTCTGGGAATTCAGAAATGCAAATGACATAACCAAGTATATTGATGGTTTCATTGCTGCTGATCTACGGACATTCTCCATTGTTGACAAACAAGCAGTTTTTTAAAATTTGAACCGTACCGTCCTGTACCCTGCCGCGACTTCAAAACCGAGGTACGATCCGAACCGTGACTTTTGTGTACTGTTACACCCCTAACAGATATATAACACATATATATAAAAACAGCATAACCAGAATATTTGAAAAACACCAGGAAAAATAGGCAGCAAAACATTTAAACTTACGCACACACTGTGTGAAACGAAGGCTGACCCTCCCATGTAAACACACTACAGATAGATTTTTTTGTCACAGCATATCCACAAAAGTCAAAGTCCCTGTCAAACACACAGTCTGTGTTTCACAAATGTATGTGTCGTGCACAAAGGAGGTGATGGAGCAGCCATGTAGTGGAGCCAGAGGGTACCGGGGGGTCAGCCAGGAGACAAAGACACAGCACCACCACCTTTACTCAGAGACCCTCCCACGTACACCGGGGTGAGGCCCTCCCATTAAGGGCCACAGCCCGCTATAAAGCAGGTCTTTACTGAGGCTCTGCAGACACAGGCCCCGGGGTGAGGAGGGAGGGCTGGGGGGGGAGTAATGATGATGGGGGAGGGGGTACATTTATTTAAAAGGCTGTCTTTGAGTTGTTTTAAGAGGAGCCCTCCCCACACACACACACAACACACACCACACACACACACACACACCACACACAAGCACACACACACACACACACACAGACACACACACACACACACACACACACACACACACACACACACACACACACACACACACAACACACACACACACACACCACATCACACACACAACACACAGCACACACACACACACACACACACACACACACACACACACACACACACACACACACACACACACACACACACACACACACACACACACACACACACACACACACACACACAAAACACACAGACAGACACATTTGGCCCATTCATTCTACAGATTTATGAGCTCTTATAGTGGGGAGAAGAAACTGAGGATGGGCGGGCCCCAGTTAGAGAGAGATAAAGGGAGAGAGAGAGATAGATAGAGAGAGAGACAGAGGGAGAGACGAAGAGAAAGAGAAAAGGCGGGTTTTTTCGCAAGAAATCTCTTAAAAGGCCAATGAAAACGGGAGTTTGAACCGATGAGGGAAAAGAAGAAAGAGAGCGAGGGAGGGAGGGGGGGTTCACAGTGGGGGGGGGTTCACAGTGGGTGGGGCTGGGGCTGTCACAAACATTTCCAAGGTTGCCATCTGGGATAGGCTCGGACCCTTCAAACTGTCACTCACAACCCCCTTACACACACATACACAAGCAAACACATACACACTCACGCGCGCACACACACACACACACACACACACACACACACACCTCACTACCGACCCCACTTTGCTGCCTTAAAATCGGATGGTGTACAGTACAGCATATATTGGGTGACTGGTCCGGCAGGTCCCCGGCCTGTGATTGGCTGGTCAGGGCATCTATCAAATGGCTGCAGTAAGCCAATCAGCCACAGAGCTTCATGCTGATCCATAATGGCTCCATTGAAGCGGCCTCTGTTTCATAATCCCATTGCTATAATCCCCTGGGGTCAGGGAGCAGGCAGCAGTTTGCCTTCCCTCTGCAGACTGACAGCCCTCTCCTTTTAAGGCCGGGAGAAAGGGGAAATTAGGGCCAGAGCAGGAAGGAAGCTTGTAGTAAAGGCAGACCCACGTTTGACTGAGTTGTGTACTTTCAAGTACTTCCAAACGCGCATGCATGGACGCACAAACGCATACAAAAACACACACACACACACATGCACACACACGTGCACACTCACACACACACACACACACACACACACACACACACACACACACACACACACACACACACACACACACACAACGTGCATCACTACACAGCACACACACACACACACACACACACACACACCACACACACACACACACACACACACACACACACACACACACACACACACACACACACACACACACACACACACACACACAGGTTCATGAAGGTATGATTGTTTATCTGTCAGGTTTCAGACTTAAAGAGCTATAACAATGGCCAGGGTAATGGTAGCGTACCACTTCTGTTTTAGTGTGTTGCTTAAAATTAATCATTACTAATTAAAGGACTAACAATAGGAATCTTTCAGCAAAGGTAGTTCAAGGGGCTAACAGCTTTCTTCACTGTAACCATAGCCACTAGTTAGAGCTGTGCATGCACTTGAGACTCATTTCATTTATTTTTTATCTGTAGTCAGTCTTTGGATCAAATGTGTTGAATTCCACAGAAAAGTACCATTAACAACAAAATAGATTTTTTTGGTTTCAAGGCCTTTTCAGGCCCTCCAGCATGAAATGTAAAAATGGAAGTAATTTTCAGTTTGGCTGTGACATTGCGAAATTGTGTGGTGTTCTTGTAGTAAGTCTAACCAGGCCCAGTGGGCCACTTGACAAACTGCAGTGTATCTGCATGGCTGATGTGGTTTTCAGTGCAAACTTGATGCATATCATAAGGTAACTGCCTCTCCAAATTGCTAAATAATACAGCACAGCGAATAAACACAATCCAGTGACAATTGACATACAAACACAAACAAAAACACACACACACACACACACACACACACACACACACACACACACACACACACACACACACACACACACACACACACACACACACACACACACACACACACACACACACACACACACACACACACACACACACACACACACACACACACACACACACACACACACACAACACACACACACAACACACACACACACACACACACACACACACACACACACACACACACACACACACACACAGACACACACACACACACTTTCCCTGACGCGTCAGTATCAAGACAAGAGCCAATAAATACTGGGGGAAAAGGGATGCGGAAACAGCAGACACAAACAAATCAAACAAAACAGGAGTAGTGGTAAAATCGGCCATAAAAACAGCACACAATATACAGTTATAGTATATTTACATTTGTCTCAAGTGTGTTTTTGGATGTTGGAGGCGTTGTTTTTGTCTATGATGATGGTTTCTTCCAGTCAAAAATGGCGACCTCAGCACTGTGAGTGGGTCTAGAAGGCTGTGCTACAGGGGCCTTGGCAGTGGCAGTGGCCTGTAAGACGAGCCAGGGGAGACGGGTGAGGAACAGAGCTCGGGTGGAACGCTAAGCACACTGTGTCTCTAACCTTGGGACAACTGCTGAGCCCAGCCATAACCGGGGTCGTCATGCCAACAGCAAAACAAGGCGTCCTCCTCGCTTGACTTTAGCATTGTTTTTCAGCCCAGAGGTGAAACCGTATAGCAAGCACGGGTGATGATGTTGTGTTGGGTGAAAAAAAGTCCACAAAAGATATGAGCCTCTCATGAATGACTCTAATCAAACAATATGCATGGAACTCATTTCATGAGTAAAAAGAAAAAAGTAATATATTTTATTACCAATATTACCAATATCCCTCACAAACACCTTCCGGCTGGGGAACCAAAGTAATCTCAATACTGTGTTCACGCAAAGGCACCCAGTGTTCATTTCTTCCCACACTGTTGTGCCTGACAGCCTGTTAAGAGAGCAGTACCTTTTGTTCTCAATTGAATTGTTAAATCCAGCACATTAAGTGAGAAGAAAACTAAGAGTCCAGGGCGGGGGGGCGGAGGGAGAGAGAGTGAGTTTGGCTTTCTGCTGAAAGAGGTTTTTGTTAGGTTCAAGCAACATCTCTTCAGGCCCTCCAGTATGAAAGCTCAATGGAGGCAGGTAAAATGTCTTATGTGTCAGGTAAAAATGGTGGCCATTTTCAGTGTGGCCGTGGCGTTGCGAATAAAGTTGCGTTCTTGTAATGCTGTTACGTTTAACCAGGCCCAAGCAGTCGGCCACTGAGCAAATCTTGCGATCTCAAGTATAGATTTCACATCCAAAGATATTCTATTTAATAAATCCAGAATGAGTGGAGGTGAAATTCATTCATTTACCATATGTACAAATATTAGAATACAACAGCAACTACTGAATATTCATCGCTCAATATTCATCGCATCATTAGCTTCTTCTTTTTTCTTCAACTGTTAAGAACATAATAAATAATGTACAATCATTTGCTCAGAAGAACTCAGGCCAACACCAAGGCCAGCACGACATGAAACGAAACCTGAGTGATGGAGGTCAATTTCAAATGGGTGTGATCAACCTAACGCCATGACGAACATCTGAGTACACGCTTTGCAAATACCATGTTAATTCTAACATGCTAACACGATAATGTGCGAGCACACTTTGTTACTATCATGCTAACTATTGTGAATCATCTCGAATATACTTTTGCCTATTGGGTTGAAAAGTTAATCGGTTGTTCCTTAACCAATGACAAACCATTTCTATCAATCTTGGGCAAATCGGGGCCTTACTATCTGAGATATTCTCTTTGTTTGTCATCAAGCAGACATACAAATGTAAGACGCTGAAGCAGAGATGGCAGAGATGGCACTGACACAGCAACGCATGCAAGAAGAAGTGCTAGTCAACTGCCAGGTGAGTGAGCGGTCTGGAGGGAGAGTGACTGGAGGCCAGCGGCACTCCAGAGCCACCAGCGACGTGGAGTACATATTGTGTGTGCTAGCCTGCCAGTGCTGGGGCCAGGCTGACCCAGGGAACATCTGTGTCGGTGGTTGTCAGCTTTGCATTTGCAGCTAGCTGTCAGCGTGCCATCTGTCTCTATAAAGAGCAAATTGTTCTTTCAGCGGCAGCGAGCAGAAGAAGAATGAAAGAGCTGGCAGTGTTGCACGCATCATGAGGAGCATTCCTTAATGGGCAGCTCTGGGAGGGAACCACGCATAAATGAACACAATGTGCATACACACGTACAAACACAACGCATACACATATACACACGCAAGCGTATAAGAATGCAGACAAACACGCACACACGAATATACGTAAAAACATCCACACGCAGATTGCTAAAAACATATGTCTATGGTATGTTATGTGCTATGGAAGCACATTTGAAAGGCCAAGACTTCCTTAGGCCAGGACTTTATTTGCCTAATTATTTTCTGCTGGAGAAATTTCAATAAGCAATAAATAATATTTTATTAATAATCTCTCTTTTATTGAGTTAATAATTTCTAAGCAATGTTAGTGTCGTTGGTGGTGACTCTGCATGTCTGACATGAAATCCAACATGGATGGATACAAAGCAGAGAGTGAATGAGAGAAAGAGTGAGACTAAAAGACAGGTTATGAAGGATGGAAGAACACACAAACGCACACACACATGCACACGCTCTTCCCCCCTGAACAACAGGCACACACTAATTCACCAAATGTCCCTGGCAGCCATCATGTCACTCTGCCTCCCCCTGGGCCCTCGGCTCTTACAGAACACTGTCCCTTTCCAATGGACCGATGGACATATGTACAAGAAGACACGAGAGAATAGACCACCTACCACACACAGTATGCACTGTGCACAAAGAAAGAACACGCAGTGTGCTAGCGGAGTTGGCCATTCAACCAGCCAAAGAGATTGTTTGATTTCAAGTCACTGCTGTTGTGTGTCTGCAAGCATGAGCCAATTACGGGTAAACTGACAAATCAAATCCCCCTTTCTTATCCCTTTGTGTGCTCTGACACATTGACAGGCAGGAGGGCTATTTTTACCTCCACATTAAAAACTGTTTTCACAGATCGCTGACTGGAACTCTGCCTTTCATTAAGGAAATCTATTTACGATGGGAGGGGGCTTGGTGGGCCGAGGAGTGTGTGGGGGGTGATAAGGGCTGATTAAAACACTCAGTGAGCACAGTCTGAGGCGCAGTGTGGAGCCTGGATATCATTCTGATATTATCTTGTGACAAATTATGTCATTTCAACAGGAAACGAAATAACAAAAATAGACCAGCGGGTGTAATCTGTGATTTTAGGAGCAATCCCAACATGAGATCGGCTGAGAGACAGTGGCAGCACACACTGCCTTGCAACTGACGGTTATTACTTGACATAAAAAAACATTGCAATTGACACTCTGGTACAGAATCTGCAGATGTGGAGTATGGTAATTTAGATTTCCTTATCATTTTCATTCTGTTTTAAAATAATACAGATGATGTTATCCCAATCAGTGATGTAAAGGAAGTCAGAACACGACATCCCAGAGTCTCTGGATGTGTCAACACCAATTGGAACATTGGAAGTGGGTAGGGGGTACAGAATATTACCTTCATTCCATCCTTCCCAACCTCCTAACTTCTTTCCTTCCTCCTACACCCTTCCTTCTTTGCTTCCTTCCCTTTCTCTTTTTTTCTTTTTTTTTTCTTTCCTTGCTTCCTCCAAATCTTCCTTCCCTACCTCCGTTCCTTTCTTCCTATATCTCCGCCCGCAGCCCGCTGATGATGTCATTGCACACCAGGGACACGACGCAGCTGAACACACCGCCAAACACAAGGGGCTTCCCTCACTGGGACCGCCAATCAAGCAACAGCCACCCGGGTGGTGGAGAGAGAGAGAGAGAGAGAGAGAGAGAGAGAGAGAGAGAGAGAGAGAGAGAGAGAGAGAGAGAGAGAGAGAGAGGAGAAGAGAGAGAGAGAGAGAGAAGAGAGATGAGAGAGAGAGAGAGAGAGAGAGAAGAGAGGAGAGGAGAGAGAGAACGATGACCCCCCCCCCCCCCCCCCCAAGGAGACAGGTAACTTCATCCTCGCTAGGAAGTTCCCGGTTAGCCCAATTAACGCCAATCGAACTGGGCTGTTTCCTCATAGGCTGATTAGGAGGATGTTAACGTGGCATTCACCGCTGGATTGTTACATTCACCACCCTGCCTCTTGCAATGATATCACGAGGGCCATTACAGCAGTTAAAGTAGTCTACTTGTGTCCTAACATTATATGCATCTTTGACATTGACCACAATCAGCATAATTTGGCTAATTTAAGAAGCCAGCAATCCAGCTGAACTTTGTAACTACGTTATTCACAAATCACAAATATAAAGAAATATAGGTTTGTTTGCATGTATCTTTTTGCATGCGTTTGTGCGTGTGTGTGTGTCTTGGTGTGTGTGTGTGTGTGTGTGTGTGTGTGTGTGTGTGTGTGTGTGTGTGTGTGTGTGTGTGTGTGTGTGTGTGTGTGTGTGTGTGTGTGTGTGCGTGCTGTGTGTGTGCGCGTGTGCGTGCGTGTGTGTGTGGTGCCATGTGAAAGTGCTTAAACGCTAAGCCCCCTGTGGGCACGTGGCTGGCACATTTGAGACAGGCCACTAGGAACATGAGTGGATTCGACACATTGCGCTATGTCAACACGACGAGGACAGTATGGACACCAACACCCTAACAGCCACACAAGCGATCTAATATGTCACTCTGCTACAGAAAGGACTACAGAAAGGAGGTTATGCCCTCTGACTGGAGGGCATCAGGTGAGAGAGGGGTCTAGTCAAGGCGGCTGCGACAAGACAGTTTCCATTCTCTCAAAGCAGAAGATGAGAGTGGATACGATCACGAACAGTGATCGTAAGTGACATTCAGCTCAGGTGTTATCCACACCAAACACAACGAAACAGAAACCCAACAAACAAAATGTGCCCTGGTTATAAACTCTATGACAGAAGGGATTTACAACGCCATTAGTGCAAAGCTTCACCGTTAAATCTCTCAGGGCTGGCTTCAGAAAAACGCATGCATAACAAACTTGTTTAGTATTTGTGAAATGTGCATAATGCGATTTATCAACCCAAATCCTGAACATGCAGTGTGGTTCCTGCCTAAATCCTCTCAAACTCAACATGTAGGAGCTGAAAATATTAGCATGTGGTGGAGCAGTGAGTGTTTATGGTCTGGGTGACTATGTACAACCATTGCGTGTCGTTGAACAAATTGCCTGCTGTATTTAACAGCAATCAATTTGCAAATGAGGTGCATATGTAATAACTAAACGCATAACTAAAGCAACGCATAACTAAAGCAAGCTAGAGGAAATGTGTGTGTCTGTGCATGCAGGAGTCATATATACATACATCGTCAGGAAGACAGATACAAGATGAGAATAGGTAAGAGAGAAATAGAGGGAGGGAACACGAGACCAAGACCAAGACAGAGAGAGAGACAGACTTAAAGGGTTAAAGAGAGCGCTAAGCCTAAGAAGAGAGTGATAATGATAGATACGGCAGCTCGCCCTCCAGCCTCGCTTGATTCATCCTCTGCTGTGAGTCACCTCCGTCTCCCAGGGCAGCTCCCAGGCACCAGCAGCAGGACTAAAAGCACCTGGAGGTGCACTACGGCTCACTTCCTGTGTGTGCTTGGGGTCACGCCCCTTGTGCGCAGGAGACAAGCACTTACCCCGCAACAAAATCCCCCCCCAGAGACGAGGGGCGCTGGAGCGAAAGAAGAGACTTTGAAAAAAAATAAGTGAAATGTAGCAGTTGAATTACAAGGTTTTCTTCTGGTGCACAGACACGTGAGTGCAAGCACACCATACACACAGGCACACACTATACACAAACAAACGCAAACACACAAATTCAAACATTCTCTTTATATGTCACATTTGAGGGGAAAACGTATACTAGTGTTGGAGGAGTTTGGGAGAGATGATCATTAAATGGTCTGTATGGTGAGACGATGTGATTACAGCAGCCTGGACTGAGAGTGGTGGGAGGTAGAGGTTAGTCCTGCTGAGTTCACATCGCTTTGGGGACGAGGATAACCGGCTCTGAAAACACTAAGGGTGGAGTGGCATCATAGATTAAATGGGAAGGATATGTCCTATGTAATCACACAACTGTATTAAGGCGCAGTAAACTCGAAAAAAAACAAAAGGTTATGCACGGACACTACAAGGTCATAATCATCATGGGGCAGATCACAGATTCATAAAAACAAGCCACGGAGGAAGTCTGCAGAAGTAAGATATGCTGCTGGACGGGATCCGTTGAAGGAGAAAAGTAAGCAAACCAGTAACCCTTCTCCCCATTGTCTGTTAAAGAGTAATATTTAACTTCCTATTGTGCAAGTGCTTTTAATCCCTCTACAAACACCGCCGGTTCAAACAAACAGCAGTCGGGGCCAAGAGCAATCTGTCACCGATCAGTATCGATCACTGTGTCCCTGGGGGCATTGACATGGGTCCCTAGACTGGTTTGACCCTCCTCCCGACACACACTGCCTACCCCCCCCCCCCCCCCCCCCCGGCCCCGCCCACCCCTCCAACCTCAGACAAGCCTGTGGTGTCCCTAGAGGTCAGCCGCCTTGACAAATGTACCAGGTCATTGTCCGCAGGATGGACAGCGAAATGGAGAGCTAAAGGAACGTGTGAAAGAGAAAGAGTGAAAGGACATTTGAAGAAGGAAGACCGTTCAGCGACCTGACCATTTGGGGGACCCCGCTCCCTCCTCTACCCCCTCCTCTATTCTACTCCCTGCGTTTGAACACCACTCGAGGAAACGTAAAGCACCAACGCGAAATAGAGACAGCTGATTGAGGAGAGCCACTTAATGCTGGACCACAAAACAGCCAGCACCCCACCCCCCCCCACACCCACATACACACACACTCCAAACCAGATTGGATTTCCCATAATCCCGTGGGACCTCGGCCCCGCCTCAAAGAGTGACCCTGACACGAGCCTATGACTCAGAGAGAGAGAGAGAGAGAGAGAGAGAGAGAGAGAGAGAGAGAGAGAGAGAGAGAGAGAGAGAGAGAGAGAGAGAGAGAGAGAGAGAGAGAGAGAGAGAGGAGAGACGAGAGAGAGAGAGAGAGAGAGAGAGAGAGAGAGAGAGAGAGAGAGAGAGAGAGAGAGAGAGAGAGATTCCTTTTAGCAGTGTTTGGGGCCCCAAACCAGGCAGGTGCTAATCTTTGTGTGTGTGTGTGTGTGTGTGTGTGTGTGTGTGTGTGTGTGTGTGTGTGTGTGTGTGTGTGTGTGTGTGTGTGTGTGTGTGTGTGTGTGTGTGTGTGTGTGTGTGTGTGTGTGTGTGTGTGTCTCTGTGTGTGGTAAAAGGGGGTCCATTTGTCCAATTTGCCGTCTGTCAGCCCAGCCTGCTGTTTCCCTGATCGCCCGGTCCACGTCCTCATCCCCTGTGGTCTCTGGCATGCGTGTATGTGTGTACGTGTGCATGTTTGAGGGGAAAACAGTGCTATCCCTGATACACTAATGTATCCAGGATAAGGTATCGCTCTAATTGCATTAGTGCAGCGGGGGTCAGTGTGTGTGTGTGGGTGTGTTGGTTACGCACCCACAACCTCCCGCTGTTCGAACCTCCCTAAGGACTGCACTCCGTCTCATAGTTGGGAGGACTGGTTTGCGTGTGTGTGTTTGTGTATTGGTTTGTCAAAGCTGCAGCTGGGTTACCTTAAGCAAAGGAACAGCAAGTATTTTTCACTAGAAACAGTATGTGTTTCAGTTAAAGCCTTCTGCAAAAGGTCCCTTGTGTAGGTGGACTTAATGTCTTTTATTTACATAAATCATGAAAACATCTTGCCGAATCAACTTTATTTTTATTTATCTGAATGTACATTTCGCAACTGACAGGCACACATTCTCTCTCTCGCACGCACGCACGCACGCACACGCACACACACACACACACACACACACACACACACACACACACACACACACACACACACACACACACACACACACACACACACACACACACACACACACACACACACACACACACACACACGAACGAACAGAAATGTCACTCAACATGTGCAACCATGCACATCAACCACAACCACAGTTCCCGATGGAGATGCGCATGCATGCAAGCAATTAAATGATGACAGAGTAACAGACGGTAACACGAGACGCCTACCTTGTCAAATAGAGACTTCCATTGCTGAGAGGAATAGAAAGAGGGGGGGGGGGAGAGAAAACGCTATTGAAGATGTGTGCGACAGAACGGCCGACAAGGTAAACGTAGTAGGCTAACAGTAACAGGTGTCACAGAAAGTCTAGACCGGCAACACCTGCATCCAGAGGGGCGTCATTCTGAGGGGCCAAGCAGACTAGGCTACCGTTGTGATCATATAGTATCCATCCATCCCCACCGATGCATAATCTAATGGTAAAAGTTGAAGCAAGCATACGATACAATAAATGTATTGTCATTCTTAAAACGTGCAGAGAAGTTAGTTTTACTGTATAGCGTGATGACAATATTGTAATAGTTAAGTGAACGGTGAAACATAAAAATGCACTAAACGTGCACTAAAATGTGCACGTGAGAAAAGGCTAGTCCGAGACTTACGTCCTCTGGCGCGACGGGAAGGACGTCGGCGCTCTCTAACACCTCGATCGCGTCCCCCTCAGCGTTGGCTGCGACCGCCGGGGAGCAGTTGACCGGCGGCAGCTCCCGGCCTCCGCCACTCATCCTCGCGCTGTTCTTTCCAATGACTCGCGCGGAGCAACGACTATAAAATCCTATATCATCAACACCCGTTGTCCCATTATTGACCGAGAGACTTCCTTAGGATAACTCACGTAGGTACTTGGTGCAGGCTTCTTCTACGCGACTTAGAAGTACCCGTGGGAGCACCCAAAAGACTGGCTTCATACTAATTAAAAAGGACCCCTACTTAATTTCCATTCTCATTGAGGTGAATCCATGTCAAAGTAGACTACCCTGAGTGACAGCATATAGACATGCGCCGTCCACTCTGCTTGCAGTTCCTCCACAAAATTTCACCAGGCGAGGTGAAAAGTTACGTCCCAAGTTGCGGACCCTGCGCAGCCGTCACGTTGTACACCTTGGGAATGAAGTCCGCTCGTGTTGTAAGTCAGTCACGGCACCGCTTCCCGCTGCGTTCCTCCCCACGGACGAGGCCAATGGAGGTCGCCGGTGCTTGGGAATGGACCTGCCCGGCTATCGGAACACACAACCGATATCTCGTGCCGTGCGTTGCGTGCGGGAACCTACGTTTCAAAAGAGGAGTCTCACACACGTAGAGCGGCGGCCGGCGAAACGCCCGAGCTTTTATAGCCTCCCCCAGAGAAATAATGACATCACGGCGAGAGTGAACCCCTTTACGTCACCATAAACTAACGACGCCACCGATAACTACGAATGCACGCAGCGCAGATAGGCACTAGACTAGACCAGACGACGGATGAAAGAACCCCCCCGGTCCTATTATTGTGCAAAATAGCACGCGAATATAGTTGCAAGAAGGCTATTGGCTGTGTGCTGCTCGCGCTCACTGTCTGGAGCGAGCCCCGCGAAAACTCCAGCAAGTGCCAATTTTTGGTGCGTCATGCTACCTGACGATTGTTGTGTTTTTTCTTCCCAGGTCCTCTGTCTGCCGGCGGTGCAGCGCGGGCCGGATGCCCGGTGTATCGCTGCCTCGCCGTCTGAGGGAAGCCTCTGGGAAAACACACGGGGCTGACTTCGAGCTGCTGTGGGAAGACTCTGGCTGACTCCACCGAGCTGGTGCTCCTCCAGGGAGTCCTACACGGGCAGCGTTCCACCGCTGTGCGGTGCCGCTGCCTGCCTATATTGTTACTCGTCGAGGGAGCGAGACACAGTAGAACGAGAGACACACACATTGTACCCCATGTCCCTCCACCAGCATGACAAGAGTCATCACTGTCTGCATTACATGTTGTACGTCTCACTCCATCCAGCGTTGCTTGAAATGTTTATTTGAAATGTAGGCCTCAAGTGTTTCAACATCATGACCGACCATTTCATACTTGGAATGCATATGGTATTTTATTCGTTCATTTTCCAATATTTATGACGATGAAATAAGAGGGTGGAAATGATATATAAATAAATAATATAGTATTAAAAATTATAGGCCTATATTAAAATTTTCGAGTCCTCGATTCATCTTTAGATATTATATATTTTTTAAATATTTAACAGGCAAGAAATATACCCTGAAACAAGTTAATCCATTAGCCATCATATCTGCTCCAGTGAGTTAGATGAGGTTCGATAAAGAGTTGGGTGAGTTGCCTACACAACATATCTTAGTGCTTCAAGAGAAGACAAACAGACGTTTGTCTTTAGTCTATACTACACGTGGCATAGGGCCACGTGTAGTATAGTAGTTATTGTAGGCTAGTAATGGTACCAAACTGTAGGCTTTCTATTTCGTAGACCTAGTCAAAGGCCTATAACTGTGGTTTAGGCAATCCAACAATTAAAATAAGAGCAAGGTACATTCATATGAAGGACAAAGGAGTAGAAATAAGGAGGTGGAGAAGCAGAGAGAGAGAGTGAGTGAGTGGGTAAGAGAAAGACAGAACAAGGTGGCAAATGAAGGCGAAGATGTATGACTATTTTCACAGTCTTGAAATGTGCCCTGTTGTTTCTATCTCTAATAAAAGGGTATTCATGACACTATCAATTTTCATTGCAATGAGTGGAATTCCCCTGTGAAGGTCCCTCTTAAAATCCTATCTCACTCCATGACCTATAGGATACATTCCAGGCTGTTTTGTTGTAACATTGGAATTTTCCTTTCCAGAGTGAAAGGCTGTAAAAAACATCCCCTCCTGGGCTCTTCTGAGACAATCAGCCCCATAATGGTCGTGTCCTCCTCCTCCGGCCCTCCCACTCTTTAAAGTCCTCACGGTGCATCAAACACTTAATGGCGGAGGGAGAGACGCCCTGCTGCAGGTACGCAGGGCGTCGCCAACGACGACGCAGCGGCAGGCGAGAAACACGTCTTTCTGTGGCTTCTCATCAGTCTCCTGGTTCACACTCCCTCCTCAGCTATGCACCAGCATTGCCATGGAAACAATATGGTGGAGGAATATATAGAACCGTAGGGGTCCCTGACTCCTACTCAGGCGCTATTCCTTCCCAACACTGATTGTTTAACACTTTGATATTTCTACAACATATGGTTTACTGTTAACCTGATCCAAGTCGGGTCTTTGGCTGAATCAGTCGATGCTGGAGTGTATAAAGGCACAAAAATGTTCTCATATGCAGCTGGTAATGCTGGGAAATAGCATTCTGTCCATCACTCTACAAATCTAGTTTGTAAGTGAGCCAATGCATTACTTTGATATTCTTTCATTTAACAAGATTATCTAATAGTTAGTTTATTAGTATCTTTATGTATTTTCTATCCTGTTCAGCCATGAGCAAGATCCAATCAAGTAGTAAAATAAACCAAAGATAATGCTTTATCTGTAATGTGGAGAAGAGTGACGTCACTGGGGCTGGGAAGCAACCTGGGTCGCAGCCTGCGCGCTGCAGTTCCATTAGAAGCAGTTAATTGAGCAGAAACGCAGCCTGCGCGCTGCAGTTCCATTAGAAGCAGTTAATTGAGCAGAAAAGGAGTTTTTCACAAGTCTCTGCTTTCACAAGTCAAGTCAAATCTGCATAGGTTGTGTCACCTAGACCCTGGAGAGAGAGAGAGAGAGAGAGAGAGAGAGAGAGAGAGAGAGAGAGAGAGAGAGAGAGAGAGAGAGAGAGAGAGAGAAGAGAGAGAGAGAGAGAGAGAGAGAGAGAGAGAGAGAGAGAGAGAGAGAGAGATTTTAGAACAGACATAATTTAAAAGCGGTGAAATTAAAGACTTTTGTAATTTGCAGCAGTGGTAAAAGAAGAGTTCGTCATATATGCTGCAGTTAACTATACAATAACGGTGTTTGTGTGAGGCTTGTGTCAGTACAGTGTACACATTCGAAAGACTATAAAGAAAAATAATTACGGCTTACTTTAAACCTGTCAAATTTGTGGAGCCACCAGTGTTGAATGTCAATGAAAGCTGCCAAACCAAAATGTTATGCGCATGAGATAATTGACTGAGGATGAGGTTGGGAAATGAGGGAAGAAGTTGAGAAAAGAGGAAGGAAGAACAAGGGACAAAAACTGATTGTACACAGGACGCCTAAGAAAATTATCCTATAGTAGGGATACAGAACGAGCATAGGACAGGGCTGTTCAGGAAGGTAAAGCATGAGTGTTGGAGAAGTTTGCCAAAGGGTAAATTCAAGTCAAAAGAGAAACACGACAAAAAGTGTTAACTCGTTACATATTCAGAAACACGTGGTTGCGAAGAGAACGCTATTTTTAGGAACCTGCTTTTCATGGGCATTATTATTGGTATGCTGAAGTCATCGTTTATACCCACACCAACACCCCTCCATCTGCCGAATTAATTGATTTTGCCAAATAAAGGATAGCAAAACCTCGACACCATTTATGCATGGATTTGCGTTACACAGCGACACATACTGGCTCACATTGTCAGCATGTCTGAAAACGCTTTGATGCGACAAACCTTTCACCTTTTTGAAGCTGAATTGTATCATTAGAAAGATACCATGACTCAAGTTTTGGAACGTTTAATCCATGCATGAAATATTGTAGAAAATAAACTGAATGAACGTATGAAATACTGTAGAAAATAAATAGTAATTGCGAAGGTAACTGATGAGCCCGACCGCTCCTTTCCCGATTCTGAGCTAATCTTTCATAATTGTGTGTGTGGCGCCCTCTTGTGGATATAATGGGATTACTGAAAGGTTCAACCGTGTTCAACCCTTGAACAGCATTTACTGATATAGGCCTTAAATGGCTACCATCAGATAATTACTTAAGGTTAGTTATTTTTGTCTTTACTATTACACCACTCTGCTAAAGGCCTATACAGTTCACTTTTAGTGAAAATACAAAGAAGATAAATATTATGTTACTATAACCTTATACTTGGTCTATTATGTAAATATAAAAAATATTTTAGTAATCTCAAGGCAGGAATGGTTGAATAAGCCAAACTGACCCTTAAAATGACAACACAGTAGAATATCGGGATGCATTGTGAATACTTTATGCAAAACGTCCACACTGAAGAACTGCAATATTCCTAAAGAAGCCAACAGCATCATTTTAAGACATAATTTTCTACATGGTTACCGATGAATAGCAAAGAAACAATACTGGGAAGTAGTTTAGGACAGAAATAAAGAGAGACACACACACACACACACACACACACACACACACACACACACACACACACACACACACACACACACACACACACACACACACACACACACACACACACACACACACACACACACACACAAAAAGGATGGAAGCAGCAGCCTATCTAAGTCGATGCCATTATATTAAATACACAATGGCATCTTTCTTATTCAATACAATTCAACAAGGAGGGAGTAAGAGGAAATCTAAGTATAAAACGGGAGGCTCAGTTATACACGATGCATATGTAAACAAAATAACTATCCATTCTATGTGCAAAGAGGAATACAAATCCTTTCGTGATTGGACCACCATTCTGGCTCAGTTATTAAATATGAGTTTACAACTTTCGATATGAATTAGCCTATATCAAATACTGCCTCTGGTCCAAATACCCAACAACATTGCGCCAACACTCAACAGCTAACAGAATAGTCGAAGCTGGTCTTATCATGGAAAATGCATTATTATCTGTGCTTGTGGAGTAGAGCTTCTGAATATATTAAATCAGAACTTTCTAAATTGGAATATTTGCTGTAGAACACGCAGTTTGCTGTGGCCTAACATTTGAGGGGAGAGGAGTGCATCGTTTGATAAATTAGGCCCTCGCGAGGACAGCCAGTTCCCAGAGACCAGTACAACCTTAGAACTCGCTCGTCTAGGGGACTTCAAGCTTCAGTCAGGATGCTTTTCATAAACACTCTGAGTCTCATACATCCTGCCGTTCTCCCTTTCATCCGAGATTATTTTCTAGCACATATTCTATAACACAAATTCTATATCATTATTTACATATTTTCTCTCGAAAAAACACTATTCTACTGAAGTTGCTAATGCTGCTGCATACAGTTTCAAAACATAAACCTGTCGCCAACACTCACCCGCATCCAACCCACTTTGGCTCAAGTTTTCCATAGAAATATAAATAGATCTATACCTTGAGCAAAAAAGCATGAGCCAGCATGATGCAAAATTAAACCATTTTAAATTATCTTCCTCCCCAAAGGAGCAGGAAAATTGAACACACGATCAGTGGCAGGCTTTAATTAAAAACAAAACATTTTGTGGATTTTGCCCAAAAGTCAAAAGTCAAATTCTGCGATAAATTCTTGTCCTCTTTTTAAGTTGTGCGCTGGCCAGTAATTGGCGTGGAGTCACCGTGGTTTCAGCAGGACTCTGTACATGGCGAAACCCAGCACGGCAAACATGGCTGCACCAACACTTGCCCGCAGCCAGAAGGTGGAGCTCTTCAGGTCCGCCTGGCTCACGTGCCTGCAGGATGGAGAGAGGAGAACACATGGACAGAGACAAAGGTTGAGGAACCGATGTCGATATAGAGGTGGGCGGGCATAGGAACGTGACATGGAGATGAAGGAGGCAAGTGATTAGAGCAGCACAAAAATCTATAGAATGAAAATTTATGTGAAACGATTGGTTGGGGAAGTAAATGTCATACAGAGAGAAAGACACCGCATGAAACAAACCATCTGGAGAGTTCAACATGACAAGAAGATGAGGGACACATGATGGGGATGAGAATGAAGATGATGCTGTCAAGGCACAGTGACACAAACAAAAGTGGAGGGCAAAGAACAATTTTGAATAAAGTGTGAAAAACATGCAAGGCAACAAAAGTATATCAAAATAAAGGTTAAATGACCGGATGGCCATCGACGGAAACCTGTTGCACAAATCCATCATAAAAGTTAAAAACATAGCCAAAAAAGCGGGAAGAACCAATGAGCAAACATTCATTTATTCATTAAAAAATAAAAACTAAAAACAAAAAGACTGTAAAAAAATCAAATGACAAGTTAAAATGAAGGATGAATAAGGAGGGAAAGTGATGGGTGAGAGAGCACCAGAAAGACAGGTCACGCAGCTAGAACGAGAGAGTGAGTGAGAGAGAGAGAGAGGGAGGGAGAGGACCTGCTGAGCACCGCGGCGTAGAGCTTGGTCCGGACCGTCTGCAGCAGCTCAGAGTTGAGGAGGTTCTGGCACAGGCAGAAGGTGCACCTGTTGCACGTGCACATGCAGCGCATCCGGGCGTGACTGGGGAGGGCACCAGATAGTGAGAACACCAAAGAATGCAGAGGGGGAAGAAACACACACACACACACACACACACACACACACACACACACACACACACACACACACACACACACACACACACACACACACACACACACACACACACACACACACACACACAGTGTGGTTATAGGAGACACCAAAAACACAACACCACAGAAGATGAAGAGGAAGAAATAAGAAAGTAATGGTTTAGAGCACAGGTCAGCCCCTGGAAGTTCAGCATCAGCACTTCTACAAAGTTACCGGCAAGATCACAACAAGAGTTCATTGATTCACTCAAGGCACTATGTACTATTTAGCAGACGCCATTATTCAAAATAACCCTTTTTTAGCTATGTGTCATTAATGTGCAGATAGGGGTCAATCATCTTGCTCAGGGACACCCGATTGTAGACTGGACAATGGGGTTCAAACTCAGAACCTTTTGGCTGGGAGTCTGGGAGTCACACAAACACACTCGACCAGTGTTCATCAACCTGTGATACAGGGACCACTAGTGGTATGCAATGGTACTGCAGGGGGCATGTCGGATTGTTTTCTGATAAGACACTTTGGCAATGAAAAAACATATATACTTTTTTTTGATAATTTAAAATTAATCAATTAAAAATTTGAAAGCTGATATATGAAAGCTGATATATTAAATTATATATATATATATAATATATATATATATATAGAATATATATAATATATAATATATATATATATATATATATATATATATATATATATATATAAGAAAGCTTTTTGCATTTCATCATATAGTTTCAATTGTAATGTTTTCTGTGGAAATGTATTAAATTGAGTTAGCTTAATAATACACCCGTAACTGCTTTTGCATGTGTGTGTGCGTTTGCGTGCGTGTGATTAGCTGACTAGACCGGGGATTATGGCCTGAACATGGTTTCAACTTCAACTCTGAATGCGTACGTGTGCATATGCTTATGTAGAGCTGACTGCTTCACTGTAGGAAGATCAGGGAGGATCTCTCGGAGAGCTCAACAGCGCAGACAGATCAGAGCTCTGGCAGCCTTTACTAGACCATGTCTGACAGCGCCATGGGATTCAAGCAGAGCAGCACCTGAACCAAATGACTAATGTACTACGTGAAGTGAATCCCTGTTCAAGGAACTGATAGCAGACACTCCTATTTCAATGGCATAGTAGAGCCGGAAAAAAAACGAAAAAGGGCCAATTATGAAATCCAACAGAAAACAGGTGTTTGAATCAGCGCAAAAGGGCCCCCAAGGACATGTTTGTATTGGTTGACTGTTCCATATTTCATGTTAATTTACTACTTGCCTCATAGATCTCCAGGTTTATGGACTTCAACTAATAGTACCTAATAAGGTAGGACGCTGTACTAATTTACATTTATTTAGTCACATCGAATGCATTTTGATGTTTCCCACCTGAGACGTCCTAATTTCAAACAGAACACAGCCTGCATGTTTCTGTGCAGAGGTCTAGCGAGCCGCTACGTACGGATACATGGCCACGGTGGTGAGCTTGGTGTAGATGTCCCGGCTGGGGGCGGCCGCCGCGGTGTTACAGGTGAAGGACTGGGGCGGGGGCATCTTGTGTTTGCGGCAGAACTCCAGGGGAGTGCATCCGTACTGCTGCTTGACCTCTGGCAGGTCAGACTTGGCGGCTATCATCATGCACGGCGTCTTGCTGTCCATGAAATATTGCTGAGGGGAAGGGGATCAGAGTGTGGGCCGTCAGGAGTTAAAGGGCCCCCTGTTTGACCCCCCCCAGGTGTGAGTGGGGTCAGCTGTAACAAGCTGGTGACATCACAAGTGGGGCTGACCCACCTAGATGTATGATCTATGTATGTATGATCTATCCTGCATACTTACATACATACATACATAATATACGTTTGGCAAGGTCTAGTGTAAAATGCAGAAAATATCCTTTAAAACACTTTTTGCATCTAAAATAATTTGTAACTTGTAGAAATCTCCATATGATCAATTTGAAGTGTTGTCATCTTAAAAAAAATCCAAGTACACAGATGGACGGTAAACGACAAAGTCAAAAATCCCTACCAATCGGATTTAAGACTGAAAGCATCAGTGAAGAACGGAGGAGCGTGTGATTACCTTGAAGACTTTAGCACAGTACTCAAAGGAGTAGGGGTTGCTGACATCATAGAGCAGACAGACAATGTCACATGCTAGGTCGGCATCGGACAGGTAGTCGTTGTCTGGGAAGACCTCGTGCAGCTGTGCATTGTGGGAAATGGGCACAGCAAGGGTAGGACGAGGAAATACAGATATCTAATATTCAGAAAGCTTTGGAAAAGGCACCATTTCTAGGTTGGTTGATCGATCTAATACTCACAAGTAGGTATTTCTCCTGGCCGTAAACATAGGTGGTACTGATAGCGTAGAAGGAACGGTGCTCCTCTCGAATGTTCTTCTGGCTCTGAGAGAGCCAACAATAGAGTTAGCATTAAACTGAGATCAGGAAACCACAGCATTAAAGCTTCAGAACAGGCCATCATATCGGAATTAAACTTAACGACTTAGATTGCTAAAATAATGTTGCATCGACTAGATGACATGATAGATGGTTTGTCTCTGTCTTTTGGTAACAAATTACTGTCATCATCACAATGAGAAATAAAATAAAAATGTTTGTGACAGGAGAAACCACCTTTGTCAATCCATCCATCCAATAAACAGGAGCACAACTGGTTGTGCTTGAAAAGAGAAAGACTTGTAAGGGTGGTATAGCCGCTGCCGTGGATCCCGACCCACCATGAGGTTGCGGCCCAGGAAGGCTTGGAGGAAGCCGCTCTTGCCGCTGCAGACGTCCCCGAAGACGTTACAGCGGAAGACGCTGCGCTGGGTCTGCCTCTTCTGCAGGTCGATCTTCTTGTCCCGGGTCACTGACACACACACACGCGCACACACACACACACACGCACACACACACACACACGCACACACACACAGACACAGACACAGACACAGACACACACACACACACGTTAGAAGAAACTACAATGTGAAACTGGTCTTAAAGTTAGCCACCACACTTAAAGGATAATGTTTTGTGATAGGCAATATAGTAAAATAATCTAATCAAACAATCAATAATAAGCACAATAATATAATAGTCTCCAAAATTCCCTTCATTAATGACCATCAATAAGGAAGCCACTACATATACGGGTCAATTACTGTAATGTGGAGCGACTGTTGCATTAGATGACGGCGATGAATTCACCTGTTATCCCTGCTGCCTGGGACTCTTGCTCGGCTACGATGGAGTAACCAAGGTAACCCAGGTACTCCAGGCACCGCTGGACGTCCAGGTAGGTGGTCAACCTGGCAACAACACAGGAAAGAGTGGGCAGGTGGGAGGATGAACCAAAGAATGGAAACCACTTGGCTCTTTCCCCACACAGCTTCAAATAGTAAAACTCAAAGACAAAGAAGGACTCCTATCATATTGCACAGTACATAGAACATTTAACAGCATGTGGTAAAATTGAGGCATGCCTGCCAACCTAACTACCGGTAACCTTCCAACCTAAATAATCTTACACCTTCATACTCGTTATTCATGGAGACCATCTCAAATTTTCAAGATGTTCTCAACATAAGAGGACATCTTCCAAAAGAATAAATAAAGAAAAAAAATTAAAATAAAATAAAATATGGGTATTAAACAATACATACAATAATAATAATAATAATAATAATAATAATACAATATAGCATTAAACAACAAATGTTGTTCAAATGGAGGTTTGCCCTCAAACCTAACCCATCACCCAGGCCCAATTCCAGATCCTCCGTTCATTGCTCATCCATCTCCAATGACGAGTCGGTAGTGGACGATGTGCGAGGTGGGGTCCTTACGTCCACTGAGAGAGGTACCCCTGGTAGGTGATCCAGCCCTTGTCGTTGGTGCAAACCGTGTTGCTGACGTCGGCCCCCCACGGCATGTAGGGGAACACGTCGAACAGGTCCTTCAGCTCCTCTGGAGACAGGGCACAGTCCCGGTCCTGGGAGACAGTGGGATGGTGCATGGTTGTAGTACGTTGATATTTCAAGACAAATTCGCAACGGATACATCTCTAATGTGAGTTGCAAAGCCTACACTGGTATAGCAAAGTATGAATTTAGATTGTCTTTTACCAACACTACCAAATTAACCTTGAGTGTCTATGACTGGAATCAAGTAGTCTATTGTGTACCGTTGATTCAATTGAAATGTGAATTGTTCAGGTTATACAGTTTCTCCCTACTTTAGTCCATCGACCTGAAATACTACTAAAAACAGCAATCTCTGCAATTCTTAATATCAACAAATCATGGACATACACAAAGCATATATTTATTGGTAAATCACCAAAGAAGCAGCCAAGCTGTGTTAAAAACGTAGAAAGGCAAAGCTCTCCTGTGTGAATGAGTCTCCAACCAAGAACATGAGCAAGACAGGTCTATGACATCACATGAGTGTCCTTTCCAGGTTCCCTTGGTAACCTGTACGACACCAAGTTCCCCTGGCAACCACTCTGCCCGCGCCTAGTAAATCGCCTCAAGTTTATTTTGAGGCGATTTACTCGGCAGCCGCTGGAAGGAGCAGAGCGCTCCCTTCTCTCCTGTGTGTCACCGACGTCCTTCAGCTCACCCTGACGTACCTTATCGTGCTTGTCGAAGACACCCTGCAGGAAGAGGTAGGCGTCATGGTTGAGCTCGGTAGTGGCGTCCGGAGGGACCTTCAGCCTGGACAGGGGGGGGGGAAGAGGAGCGCAACAACGACATGCTGAATTTTAACTAAGAAATGTTTGGAACTCCTTTGGGATTCATGTAGAATATTTCCAAGTAGTATATGTTATACGTGAACCTCATAAGATGGCGCAAATTGATTGGTTCGCTATCTCGGGATATTGGGAAATCCCAGCAAAAAGAGTTCACATATAGTATTAAATCGCCGAAGGTGAAGTGAATAGTGAGGAATAGCCCCCGAGACCGAAGGTTGAGGGGGCTATTCCCCACTATTTTTTTTTATAATTGTTAAATAGCACATCAGTTTGATTGGGCTTCCACCATGTCTAGGACGCCAGTTAATAATAACTAGGGACCATACAGGTGTAGATTTCCAGGAATGGGAATATATGGGAACCAGACAAGACACTTTACATATAGGAAACAATAACACAATCATCTGACAGACCGACAAGCTACACACACCACACACACACACACAACACACACACACACACACACACACACACACACACACACACACACACACACACACACACACACACACACACACACACACACAGAGGCAGGAGGGAGTAAACAGGTTGTTTAGACTGAGCTGAGGAGGAGGAGGTCAACCCGGGGGTTTGGAGAACGAGAGAGGGACTGACTGGGGAAAGAGGTAGTCCTGGTGCAGCTCGAGGTCGTCGTCGTAGCCAAAGCGCCGCAGCACGGTCCACGTGGTCTCGTGGCGCCCTCGCTGGATGAACAAGGTGTGGAGGAACAGGAAGCCTGGACAACATGCGCACACACATCGTTAACATTTCATTACACACAAAAACACTAAAGGTCCCATATTATGTTATGAGTGTGATCAGCGCTGGCACCGTATATTAAACATCTGTTAGGGACCAAAGGGTCGGACTCCATATGCACAGCCTCATGTTGGAGCCGATATGTCAGGAATCTTTTTCCTAAAGTTGTTAAAGTTTGTTAAATTGCAGAGTGGTCGATCGATTAGGTGTATTTCAATGGCTTATGCCAATATTTAGAGAGCAGGTTGGCAGATATTTAATACCGATATCATGTTGTATCGTGTTTTTTGCATCCGAAAAAATACAACACTTGAATAAAAATAACAAATGTGACAAAAAGTATTGCACCTTAAACGCTGCAGATGTTACACATGAACAACCCTGGTGTGGTGAGTGATACAAGGGACTTGAATACTGTTCAGCCACCTGTTATTATATATTTTTTAAATACAAGGTCAGTATCATTCCATTATTCCATGCACCTTAAAGTCTAATGAACCTTTGGTCATTCTACTTTTTCTACATGGACTCTTGATGTGAATTGGGACCTATTTTGTGTGTAAAAGTGTTTTTTATCTATTTTGTATACTGGTATGTTGTTTTTATGTTTTTGACTTGCCTTAGGACAACGGAATGTAAATTAGCAACTAAGCTAACTCCGGCATATTTATATTGATGAAGACTACTTTTAGTTAGCAAACAGGGAAACAATCTCAAAATCGAAAGTGCACAAAAAACAAATGTATTAAGGACCCCAACCTTTGGCTAAGGGAGTCACTGTGTTGGTTCTTAGCTCACTATGGTCACATGGATTCCTTCCTATCATCTACACAACATTTGTTGGCTCAGTGAAAGCTCGCGCCAAGCAGATGCCCACTCAAGCCCCTGAATCACAGATTATCTTTTTAAAAAGGGGAGGGTCTGCAGGGCTGGCATCTGATCAGCCAGTACCGTTCAGGGTGAGGCCGTTGTCCCGCACGCCATCGCTGACGTTCTTCCTCACCACGTTCTTCACGTCCTCCAGGGCCTGAGGGGCCAGCGGAGCGTTGAAGCACGTCCTCTGCGAACCAAGAAGAAACACACACACACACACACACACACACACACACACACACACACACACACACACACACACACACACACACACACACACACACACACACACACACACACACACAAACACACAAAGCATAGTGGGGAAATGTGAAATAGTCTCAACGATACCCTGAGGCAGTGCGCCACGTTATTTCCGACACTCGGTGTTGAGAAACGGGGCCTGAGAAACCTCTCCTCTTAAGAGCCGCCGACTCACCTGGAAGAAATTCAGCTGGTTGTCGTTGAGGATACCGTCGTTGTCCAGGTCCGACACTTTAAAGATGCGAGTCAGGGCTTTAACACACAGGGGCTTCATCTAGAAAACAGCCAGACCATCGTCATTCAGCATCATTTTGATGAGTTGAATGAATACAATTTCTTTTAATTTATTGTTGTCTCTTCTCATGCCTACATCTTTTCTCTCCGGGCAGTAGAGAGGGCCGGTGGGGTGGAGAACAGCCTTCTGGGCGTAATAGAACAGCTCCGAAATGTTCTTCAGGTTCTTCGCTGAACACTGGGGGTGAGGTTGGCAAAAGAGTGTGGAGACCAAAAATTAAAATATACAGCGTATGCATTGTTCCATGATGTCACACTGACATCCTGCTTTCGTACCATTATCTGTACGTGGATGAAACAAAACTTTTAAGTTTTACCAAAATCATGGGCCTGCTTTCTTGACTTATTACAATACCAAAAAATGGGAAATTGATGTGAGAATTGCAACAAGCAGCAGAAAAGGCCGCACAGTGTGCGCAATAGCTTATGTGTGTGCATGCGCGTCAAATCCAGACAGATTAGCAGCGAGGCTCCCGAGCCTGCCGGGTCTAATTAGGCAGATCACAGGCTGTCAGATCACAGCTCAGAACCAGGTGGAGGAGAGAATTGGGGTTTAGGCTAACCCAGCTACCGCCCGGAGAGGGATCAGTCATTTAGAAATCCCCATCACTAGAGACTTGGCCTCCAATGTCTTTGGAGTGTTTTATACAAAGTGTTTTATTCGGAACAGCAGCGTCTTTTCTCAATGAGAGAAATGCAGATGCATGCAGCCCCGTTGAGAACACACGCTGCCACCAGCGCTTTGTGCTAAGGCCTCCAGTTTTTGCCGCCAGCTCCAAGTGCTTCTCGCTGTAAATATCAATGTTTTAAAAAGCCGTCAGTGTCTAAAAAACAAAGATCACCAAACGCCCCCTCAAAACCAAATCGTGAGCTCAGTTTTCCAATTCTCCCCTCGACATTCAAACTCCCCACTGCAATCAATTACACAAGAAAAAGTTGAGATTGCCTCCATCTAGATGCTTTGTTAAAATATTCAGTATAGCAATTAAAGGAATGGAAGTTGAGCAGAACATTGAGCTGCCAAGCAACCACTCCACTCCAGCCTCTACTCCAACAGTGTTATTGATTTGAGATATCCGCTGGTTTGACAAATTATCCATACATTTAGAGCAGCAAGACCAGCTAATGTCCTCAACAATGTCTTCTCATGCTTTTCTTAAAAGCTTTCGACCTCCAATGCACTACCCTGGAGAGGCTCCTCAAGTTACAGGGAGAAGTCAGTCTTGGAAGAGCCTTGCAACAGTACATCACCATGAAAGACACTATTATAAATACTCCCAGGTCATGGGTTTACTGTAGCCGCCTAAAGGCTGCTGCACGCTGGCCCAAAAGTCTGACACGTTTGGGGAGACTCGGACCAGTTCGGGAACAAATCTTTTCCGTGTGTTCAGCTGTGTTGGAAGCTTTGTGAAGCGCTCGGATGATGTCGTCCGATTCAACACTCACAACGTCTGAGAGCGTTGGGGTCTGAGAATCTGAGCCTCTGACTAGACTAGCGCCACCCGATGTCAAGGAGACTTATTGAATCGCACGCAAGCGCAGAACGTACACGCTACTGTGTGACTGACTGATTAGTCTTCCCAGGGTGTTTCAATGCAACTCTTCTGCCGAATGGGTCAGATGACAGGCCACGAGAGTGGTCAGATAAAGGGGGCCGTTGGTGTGTGTCTGGACAATGTGAGGGCCCTTAAAGCAGAACCTCCAGGATGTAGAGGGGGACAACAGCGTACCTCCACGCAGGTCTCGATGTCGCTGTACTGGTTCATGATGGGCAGGATCGTCTCCATGCTGCTATGCTCGACGAGGTCCGACTTATTGCCCACCAGGATCAGAGGAACCCTGCACGCACACGCACACACAAAGAAATGAATGCTTTCTTATATCATTAATATTATGATAAAATGATGTCGTTTGAAATTACAAATACTTGTAATATTACAACTACTCGATGTTCTGTCACCCAAAGACAAGTATGTTTGTTCCAGTAGTACCAAACTAAATTTGATCATATGATGATCCTTAGAGCCAGTGAACCCCAAAAATACTTTTTTTGTTTGAAACGTAGTCATTGGTCTTATATGATCATCAAAATAGTAATATGTGCCATTTTATCATCGCTACTGAAATAGGTCCGTAATTTAGAGGAAAAAAATGGCCGGTAAAAAAAGAAGAAGAGGTAAAACGATAGTTATGATATTATAACTCTAGTTCTATGATTGTAGGCGTAGCCTACACGCGTGCGCGTGCTCGCACGCGAGCACGCGCACGGGACAAGCCCTTAAGGCGAAGCCTAGACGGCGTAGCTTACATGAAATAGAACATTTGTTTTTGCCATTCTCCCCAAAAACACTACGTGAACATTCCACTCTGCTGCGAACGCAGGTGGCGTTCTTTTCATGACATCTGAGTACCTCTAGGGCGAGGTTACTAGTGCCAACTGGTGCACAGCGTGTGTGGACGGTGAAGCGCTGTCTGAGCTGCTATATATTTGATGTATGAGTGAGGGTTAGGCTTCCCCGGACACCTTTAGTATAACGCTACGGTGTGTGGCGGATTTCATTCGCCACACACCGTACAGTTACAGAACTACGGTACTAAAGAAGTATCACGGTTACACAACTACAGTACTAAAGAAGTATCATAAAGTGGGCGTATGTCGTTAGCATGGGGACAACAAACCTCTCTCCTTCCTAAAACCTTTTTTTAAAATGACATAGTGTTACCCCTAATTCCATCTGAAACAATGGGCTCACTGGCTCCTCAACAATTACTCTGGTAATACCACATGAACTACATCAATTCAGAACAAGGGACAAACACAAATTAAACGACACTATGAAAGAAGTACAATATCCATGCAGATGATTGTGGGTTCACTTCCAGACCAACAATAACATTGGATGAAAGGCATTATTAAAATGTACAAATCTAAAATCAACACAGTCAACAAACATAAGCGACCGCAAAATAAGAAAACTTACCTGTTGTCCTTGTCTGTATTATCAGTTATGAGTGGAATCCAGTGACTGGTCACCTGCACAAATATATGTAAAAATATGATGCCATCAATAATAGCAGTATAAACAAATAAATAAAACAAGGAGAGACTAGCTCACCTTCTCAATTGATTTCTTGTTGTTCACAGCGTAGACGATGCATATGACATTGGCCTGTTGAGGAATAGAGAGAGAGAGCGAGAGCGAGAGCGAGAGCGAGAGAGAGAGAGAGATAGATAGCTGAATATACTTTAGTGATCCCCAAGAGAAATTCAAAGTCACACTAGCTTGAACCCGTCTCACACACCCACCATACACATACAACATAAACAAGATGATAAAAAGAAAAATATATATATATATATATATATATATCCAAATAGACAATATGGACGATAAAAGGTTCTCTTGGGAGAATGTGTTTCATGATGATAGTGTAAATAACTAGGTACAGCAGTGCAGGGATAATATCTAGCACAATGAAAAAATGCATGAGGTTACTTAAACCAACCTGCCCCGAATGGCACATCACTAGGCAACAAACCCACCTTAGAGATCTCCTGGAACAGCTGCTCGTCTGTCTGTTCTGCCTCTGTGGAGAGACGACAAACCCCATCAACACCACACAACTCCACCAGCTCTTCCACACCCATAACCTCCTCTGCTAAATCTTACTCTGAATAACCCTGTGAAACACTTCATCCCTCCATACCCGAGTAGTCGACTATGTGGGTAGGAACCCTCTCTGGGGTCACATCCGCAGGTATGGTGATCTCTTCAGCTCGGTAGGGAACCTACAAGGTTATATCAATATCAAACCTCTTGCAGTCAACAAGAGCACGTCACAAACTACAAGTGTACCTCTCAGGAAGACTACCTATCAGGACTGATATGTTACCTATTGCATAATCAGTTCTACATTGAAGAACAGTAATTTATTTACAGTAGCTCTGACTACAGGATTACAAATCTTCATCCATACCACTTCCGGGAACTCCTCGCTGACCAGGGACATGATGAGAGAGGTCTTCCCCACCTTGGCTGAAAAAAGAGGAAGACATAGAAAAAGAGAGGATGTGTGAGTGTGTAAGAGAGGCGTAGACTGAATACTAGTATTCCCTTTGAATTGTAGAACATGCTGCATCTATAATCCTCTGCTTAGCTTTCAACATCTAGCTGCAATGAGGATGTTAAAAATCAATAGTGAAACTACTTGAGTAACAATACTAAATAAAGTACATTTCTTTCTATTTAGGTTTCTTTATTATGTTTATTAACACCTTGACACATTCCTTATACGTGTTCAACTCGCTTGGCAAAAAAGTCGATTCGGATCGGATTATGATATACCAGGTAAGAAGAGAAGGCGTATCAAATACAATAGCCTACCTGCTACAGTACTTCACTCTGTTAATCAAGGTTCAGGAGTCCTTGTAATACAGGACACTGATAATACGATTGAGCTCTGATGCAATGGTAGACGCATTAGCACAGATAGCAGTAAATGCTGTGAAATATGTACTTACATTCTCCCACCAATAATATCCTCACATCTTTCCGCATCTTCTCTCTGACGTTGACCCTCAGCCGTGTGAATCCTTTTATAATTCACATGTATGCTGAGCTGCAGATGAAGGGACGGAGCGCTTGCGATCTACGGCCTCGCTCGCAACTTCAACGATATCCTTCTCCGATACTGCGTCTTAAGCTCTACAATACTAAGGTGGTACTTACAAAACCTTAGGATATTACAGATGTCACCAATCTCGAGAAACGTGTGTCCTGGCCCACAGTATCACCACACACACCGGTTAAGTCAGTAGCTAGCTTCTGTGTCCTATTTTGATTCTGCACACAAACGGGCCTGCTGTTCCGAGGTCACAGCGGCAGGCGGCGCTAGCAGTCCATGAAACCACGCCCCTTCGACCGAGTACAACATGCATGCATTATAACTGCGTGTCACAATAAATTCAGATACTACAATTTACAAATATTTTATTATTTAAACAATTTTTTATGTTTTATAACATTTTGTTGCTGAAATCCTCATTGAATCCACCCATCCGCTGGGATCAAGGTTAATCCTCAATCCTGTGATCCCTATCCTGCTAAATCCTGCATCGGTCCGCGGTCCGCGCGCCTTTCCTGCCCAATGCAAGTGATGCCTCTCCCAAAATGAATAAATGAATGAATGAATGAATGAATGAATGAATGAATGAATGAATGAATGATATGAATGAATGAATATGAAATATGGTTAGGAGTCAGAAATAATTAGTATATATATATGAGATGTAGCATATCTGTTGAATGGATTTAGGATTTAGACTTTAGAAATAGATATACGATTTAGCATTTCGATTTATGATTTGGATTTGGATACACGATTTAGATATAAAATCTAGATCTAGCTTTAGGATTGAGATGTAGATATAGCATATGATTTTGATTTAGGATTTCGACTTTTGATTTATCTTATTTGGATATAAAGATTTAGATTCATATGTAAGATTAAGCTTTAGATTTAGCATTTAGATATAAAATGTATAGGATTTAATTTAACATATAATTCCAATTTTATATGTGAAAGTTACATGAACGGGTGGACGGGTGTTTATTTGCTAAATCTGGGAAAATTAAGCAAATCTCGAGCTAAATCTGGAACAAGGTGAGGAAGGTTTTTGAGCATCGAAAAAAAACAAAAAAACAACTGAAGCCACCTTCACTTTTTTAAAAGTGTTTGCCGCTCGAAGCCGGCCATGAATATGATAGCATACCATGTAACCCAAACATTATCAAAATAAGCCTTGTAAGACCTATACCTTATAAAGGTATAGAGGCTTTTCTCTCCCTTTAGCTGTCTCCCTGAATCTCTTATCCTTGCTGCCATATTTCCCTCTGACGGTTTAATCAGTTGGTAAAGAGTGGATTAAGAGGTCTCTGTGTTCAACTTTACACATGATGTCTATCAACCTGTCTGTTTATTTTGTGATAACCACTAAACCACAACAATTTTGGTGTTTCTGTTTGCTATAAAGACTTGTTTCATTATCTCTGCCATTATGGTTTGTCTCATATCATTGTCAACCTTAAAGCACCTGCAAAATAACCTACATATCATTACTACCTGACTAGTTATGTCTCTGCATCACAAAGCACTAATATATGGGTTCTCTATTACAAAGCCTTTTAAAACCCAATCGCCCTAAACTATCCAGTCCCATACGTGAAATTACAAATCCTACATTGGCGAAGGCATACAATTATCTTCTCTAATCTCATACCAATTCCATTACATTGCCTACATTGCTCAATGTTGAAGACATTAAAAAAATGCCCCAACACTTTTATTTGGGTTTATGGTTTTACTCATAAAGGTACACATACTAGACAATTCAAAATGACAGGATTACATTAGGTTTACATTGAGAGCAGCAGATATCCAACAGCTCTCTCCCCTGAGACACTAGCACTGATTTGGTCGGAGGTTATGATTGACAATTGACATTACATTTCACATGACGTTGTTACGTTTCCTACTTACAAATAGAAGGTTTCCATTGAGACCGGCCAAGCTGGACCTGAACACAAGTCTCCAGAGCTCAATACCAACAGTCAGGTGGTTCTTTAACGTGTAATGGGCCCCAGGACTACGGTCCTTAAGGGCCCCTATTAAACTTACTGCGGGCCAGCTTACCTAGCGGGCTGCTCCTTGCCAATAATACAAGTCAGTGGTTTGACCCTCAATTTACAAAAAGGCAAATAACTAACCCTAGGTAAATGTAAAATAATGCACCAAAGCACACATACAAGTGAACAGCCAATAGCCAATCCTCATAACAAAAAAGACATAAGGCTCAACCATAATAGAAAGTTGCACAAAAGCTACCAGGGCTATAATGGAACCAAAGATTGACAACACAGAATCCCTCGACAATATGCCTCTTTGAACAACACAAAAAAGGTGACGCATCAAAGTAATTGTCAAGTGATTAAAATATAAATTAGTGTAATTTAATATAATTGTTATAATTTACAATGAAAAACAGTAAAAAAAAAAGGATGAATGGCACCCAAGGTGACCTATGCCTATATGACCTACGCCCAGGGCCCGCCCTTTACGCTCTCTTCTGTAAACCGACCAATCAAGGTCCCTCTTCCTGCTGCTGTGTGTTACTTCCTTCTTCTCCTCCAATTTGCTTCATCTGGAGGAAGAAAGACAGACAGACAACAATAGACCACATTTAGCATCACCTCTCTGTCTCTGACTCTCTGGATCTCATACAGGATATATACGTTTTATATCTATAAAGAGGATAGATGCTGGATGACCATAAGGAGAGCAGAGGCACTCACTAGAGTAGTCCTGTAGAGTCATGGGTGTGGAGATGACCTCTTGGAGGGCCTCTAGCCACTCCCCCTGGTCCTGCTCTTGTTCACACATGAAGATGAACTGCCTCCCAGGGGTCGTCATGGCGATGCCCCACTTCCATTTGCCCTGGCGCCTCCCCGCCGGGCTCTGCCCGTCCACCGAGTAGCCATGGCTCTCCGTCCCGATGAAGACCGTCCCCAGCTCGGTGGCATCCTGGTGGGGAACAGAGTGGATATGTGCATGTGTCTACTTGAATCAGTAAGCAGAGCAAGTAGCGCACGCACACCGCGCAGCACGCACGCACAACGCGACGCACGCCACACACCACACACACACACACACACACACACACACACACACACACACACACACACACACACACACACACACACACACACACGTTAATACAAATGGGAATGCTATTGTTTGTTTCTGTTTTTATAGCCAAGTTACCATTGGAGTTTTAAAGTACAGAAGCTTTCTGTCTTGTAAACTTAGATGTGAACCACCTCTTCTTGAATGGCTCCCACTGCTGCCATATGACACACACACACACACACACACACACACACACACACACACACACACACACACACACACACACACACACACACACACACACACACACACACACACACACACACACACACACACACACACACACACACACACACACACACACGCAGAAGGGATCATGCTTTAGTATATTTCAACAGAATATTTGTATTGATCAATTTTGGAAGTGCTTTGTGAACCACTAACCAAGGGCCCTGTTTTTTCCATGTAGCCTTCTTTCACGCAGCACCTGCTAATCAGAGGTATTAACTGCAAAGGGAGACAAAAGGGGAACAGATTAATAGACCAATGTACTTCATTATGCAAGTTTAAGTGTTCTATAAGAAGTTCCACAGCATTCACCTTTACATTTGGATAATTTTGTTTAGAGTGTGTTTAGATGGGAGGAGAGCGATAATGTCTATAAAACAACTACTATCTACTTTAACTGTATAGATCATTGACACAACCTGCACTCATTTGAATTCCAGTATGTAACATTACAACATATGGAGACTTCCAAATGGACTTTCCTTGGCCTTCTCCATATGTTGTTGTGTTATCCTCATCATTCAATAGGATGTGGCACTATAATTTGAATGATTAAATGATATTACAAATTATTATGAAACAAGTGACAAGCAGACTGATCTTTACATTTACATGACCGGTAGGATAATAGTTTGTATAAAGAGGCAAAGCATGCTGGAAGTGGATGGAAAATTGTAATCACATTGATTTCAAACGCAACAGCTTTCAGGTCTTTCACAACGTTCTCCATTATCAAATAGAATTTAAAACTACTGAATGCTCACCACATTTTCCTTGAGCACCCGGGTGTTTTCTCTTGAGGTATGCCAACTTAGTCGCCCGAATAGCATTGAACCAGGAAACAATTATCTAAAAAATAATGTACCAGTTGAGTTTGCAGGATATTTGAATTTAGTTAGTATTTCTCATGTGATTGTGTTGTGCAATTCATTGCATGTCTAGTAAAAATGTACATTATCAACAATAAAAAAAAATGTAATCTTTATAAACTCAGGACTAATGGCCGTTGTTCAGAAGAGCCTAATAGCTACAGGGTGTTTTTTATGAAACAAGCCAAATCTTGGCCTGTTTTACAGACATGACAGTGGGGAGGTTATAGCACCTTATATAGCATCATCACTGGATCAGCTGACTCCTACACTTACTCTTGCCATAAACCATAGCCTAGGTTAGTCCTCCCTGCCCAATTTAAACGATGCACAGTTTTTTACGGTACACATGTGGGCCAGTCCTCACCTGTCCACTCTCATGGTAAACAAACAAATTCCTGGTGCGTTCCTCCTGCTGGTAGGAGATCTGCAGGCCGTGAGCATGGCCTATCTTCTCGGGCTGGAAAACTGCGGTCAGGTCCTTCATGTAGATCACACGTTTGGGAACCTTGGACTGAGCGGTGGTGGCGGGCAGGGAGTCAGTGACGCACAATACTCATGGCTTTGTTGTTCGGCCAGAAATCCATCAAACGGTTCATACAAAAAGTACCCACGTCTTCTCTGACAAAGTATCTGAGTGTGAACTCTCTCTGGCAGAGCAGGAAGGTCCTCTTGAGAAACGCCTTTTTGTTCTTGCCCTTCTTCCATAGAGCTTCCTCCAATATGTCTGAGTTACAGCAGATCCATGTTGTCTATTAAAAGATATCCTATCTAACCATGCATACTGCGCACTAAGGATGGGGTTCACACTTACAGATGCATTAGTAATGTAATGGTTAGGGTTTAGTTATACTTTCTTGTTCATTATCATTTGTTGTTGTTCATACCTGAGTTATAGCCACACCGAACTTCATTGTTTTCCCCTGTGAATTCTCTTCTCTCGTACTTGGCACGGATCCATTGATCCCGAAGAACACTAAAAAGAGGCATGCAATTTTCAGCCAAAGTTCTAAGAAGTAACCATCCCAGAGCTTGAACTCATTTTTAAATCTTTTTTGGCCGTTAAATATGTTGAACATCATGGGTGGCCACCATTTATAAATGTATTTTGATACATGCAGTTCTACATGCACCTACAATATTTATGTATGGTTCTGGGCCACTAGAATCTGTTCCTCATACAGGGCTCTCTTTCGCCGCACTCTTTCTGTTGAGTCTTTTTCACATCACAAATCTTTACCAAAATCGTCACTCACACACAATCTTTCTGTTGTGGCTGATAGAAAAAAGCAGGGATGCATTTCTCAAACACGGAATTGGAGAACGTGTTGCCCTTTGCTCTCATGAACTGAAACAAAAAGAGATTACATCGTGGTCAATGTCAATTTTTTTTTTTTGTATATATTGTTCGGATTGTAGTCAGTTCGGAAGCAATGTGTGAATATAGTGAAGAATTTATTGATTTGTGACGAAATTGCAGTTCCAGCTGATGATTCATTCATTTGTCTGGCCAGTCTAAATGCAAAGTTAGGCTAACAGAAATCATCCAATAGATTTGAGATAGGTAGGTCCAATAACCAAAAACTTGCACAAAGTTAATAATCCCATGTATATACCACTAACTATTTTGTTTAGAATAAGATATGAGAACAAAAAAAAAAAAAATATAACAAAAAATTATTTGTACCGCATAAGACAAAAAAGCTAAAATTATTTGTACCCAACAAAGGCTCAAAGGCAAGGCAAGGAGGAGCAATGGGTTAGTATGTTGAGTATGTTTTTGCTTGTGTTCTATCCCTGATTATCAAATGATCACTCATTAATTCCATGCATGAATTCCTTATTGTTTAAGAGTTCATTATAGCCCTCGCTTTACCTCAACAAGAGAGTCTTCCCAGTAATCCAGGCGTATGGACTTGACTCTGCTGACAGCCGGTAAGTCCCGGTGTGTTCCAGAACAGTTCAGACACACAAAAATACCAAGGACGTATGAGGCCCAGTCCGGATCTATCAAATAATTGATATATTAACTCGGTGAGACAGAAGACAACATAGACTGGACATTATACAGTAAATTTTGTCTTAATTGCCAGTATTTACAATAGGAAGGTACCTTTTTAAAAAATATTATCTATATGGCACTTAATTTATTTTCCTAGGTATATGCAGGGTTTTCTATTTGAACTTGTGAATGTTGCGTGCCGTGTACAAATGATCAAGAGGAACATACAAAGAAAGTATCTACTTACACTTCCCCATGTGCAAAAGGTGAAAAAGTACATTTGATGTGTCATAAATCAGATAAAAACCACCCATGAATGTTTTGAAAATATTCTACCAGCTCTTACACAGAATATCACAAATATGTGTGTGTAGGCTACTCACCTGGGACTCCGCAATCAGCACACAAGTGATTTCCTGGCTGTTTCATCAAATCAAGCAAGATCTTCTTATTTCTTTCCGGATTTGCCATAGGTCACAGGTTGTGCTATTGAAATGCCTATTAAGTCCCACCTAAGAGGCTACAGTGTAACAAGTAGTCCATATTTGCACAAAGGTTAAAATAACTACTGAGTTCCTTTCAGTGGGCCAAGAGATTTAGAATTTCCTCTTAGCGCAAAAAACCCGACACGGTTTATTGTTCTCCCAGTCAACACAGTAGCCTACCTCTGAAATAACAGAAACAGGAAGTCAGATCAGTTTCTATTCATATTCCTATATATATATATGCTATTATGGTATGGAATTACTTTTTAAATTCTCCATGACCCTTGAGCTTTGCATTCCCCAAGTCTGTATCAAATGGAATAAATGTGTGTAGCGCATTTACAAGTTGTTCTTATTACTGCAATGTGTCATGCCCTGTCATCACTTAAAGATTTGGACGTTTCTTTAATATGAACATTTTCCAGTGTGATTATCTGAAATAAGTTATTGTGTATGAGGTCTACAAACATATAGTATTTAAAGACATAAACTAGTTATAATCTAGAAACAGTGCCAGGCCTACAATAGTACCTTAATTAATACATTTAATACGTGTGTGTGAGGTATAGTTTGAAATTGTTGATTTACTGCGGAAGAAAGAAGTATAGCGCGGAACGACTTCCCCAGTAGCCTTGTTTGAGGTCGGGCTTTTGTATAGTAACGGACAACAACTAGGAGCAAAGGCAAAGTTATTAGAGCTCAACAATGCTTTAAACGAATTGTCCATAAATATATATATAAACGGAGGACTATGTTGGTCGCCAGACGATTAGTATCAACATTTATTCAGAGGGGTATGTTTCAAATACGTGCATCTCATTTGCTGTTATCAATGGAAAAAGTAGCTGACCGGCTAATCTAGTTTGTCTATTTATTATCTCCCGATTACATCTAATGGCTGCCGTATTTATTAACCTTACAGGAAATAATTCCGGCCCATCTGGTTTGTTCAGCCGTCCTCATGGAGCCTTCCCTGAACTTGAACCCCGGTATCTTCAATGCACGTGTTGCTGGAGAAGTCGCGTCCCCGTAGCAGGGTTCGAGACCCTGAACGCGAACCTCATCCCCACTGCACCGTGCACAGATGAACTATCGCTGGACACCTGCTTTACTGCAGACCAGAGGGAGGTCATCCTCCGGACCTTGAACAATGCTACGGAGCTAGAGCTGGCAGGTGTCAAGCTCTTGCGAGGACGCAAGTCGGTCAACATTGTTGATTACAGGACCAAAAATGGACCTTTCAGAAGTCTCGAGAGCGTGGTGAATGTGCCCCTGCTGAAGCACAAGAGTGCGCTCGTAGTTTTTAACTCTATTCTCAATCCGCTCAAGAAAGAGAAGAAGGTGAAGGTTCAATTGATGAAGTTTATCAAACCTGAGGTGGACAGAGCCTGGCTTGAGGTGACCCTTACCTTACTAATTTAAGTGAACATTTTATCTTAAGTGAATTGCGGTGCATGCTCATTCCAAAATGTGTTTATCTTTCAGGAAGCCACTTCCATAGTGTCAATAATATGTGGGACTAACAAAGTTGCCTGGGCCCATGTGGACAGAGGGATGATGGTGCTGGACTGGCAACAACTGGACTGTCCTAACTTTTTAAAGGGGACCTACATTGCTTCATCTTACTTAAATGATGCAAGTATAGACTCTGACCAGATTGATTAATTTCATGTTGGGTAGTATCCTAATTATGATAATTGCTTAAAAAAAACCCAGCACGCATATATAAGGAGACCTACATCTGTACACTAGTAACTTGTGGTCATTTGTTTCTTGCACCAGATCTCTAATGTTGTGTCACAGCTGCCCCCAGCAGACTTCTACTTGGTGGAGAAGCCCTCTATCTCCCTACAGAACACAACTCTGTTCCCCATCATGGCTCACATGCGCTCAGTGGAGGCCATGCTGTTTGCACTGCTGGAGCCCAAAATCTACCAGACAGACTCAAACACACCTCCCAGGTAACACAATGATCAATTCAATTAAAGGGCCCCTATTTTACCACCAGATTTGAGTGGGAATAGCTGTTACAAACCATTTTTTAATCGAATCACCTTCTAGTAACAGTACAAGTGGGCGTGTCCACCCAGAAGTTTACTGGATAGCTATGGGGCATTCACATCGGTGGAAATTATGGGGAAAACATTTTCGCGACGTCGGAAAGTTCTCGTGAAAGACACCTCATTACGCTCTTATGATTCTACTTCCGTCTGACAACTGGGGCCAGACTTTGATAACAGTTTCCCAGTTGTTGATGTCTGGTTTACTAGTGAACATGAACATGGCGGAACATGAAAGTTTTACTCAATATAAAATAATTAACCATCATATCACATACTTTACTATTGATTGACGTTGTAAGCGTCTGTTGGCATGGACTTTGCTCAGTTTTAAACATTGTGTACTGGTAAACCAGCTCTAGATAAGGGCAAAGTGTATCCTTCCATACAGTGGCAATACAATGTGCTTCTCGTAAATCAAAGCAAAATGATAGTAGGTTGATCGACTACAAGGAAATAAAGGCGTTCGAATTTAAAACTGATATACTAAGTTCTGTTTAGTTGGACTGTTTATCGGATAAAAAAAAACCTGCTGTGTCGCTGTCGGGGACACGCGTAAGCCTGAGCGCATCACTGAAGAGGCATCTCATTATCACCAGGACCATGAACGCGTCTTTAAGCCTACCACTTGGTGCAGTCCACTGTAGGCTGGTAGACTAGCGGCCCTGTTAAATAGCGCAAAAATAACTTGATACGCGGGAATGTATTTATGCTAGGGCTGGGCGATCAGAACAGCTGGATACATACCTGTACATTATTTTAGATTTGAACATTTTCTTTTGGACCATTTCGTGTATTTTTTTTTTAAGGTGAAATTTCAAAGTTCTCAGTTACAAAGTGTTTTTGAGAGTGACATGCTGAATAAATACATCATGTTTTCAAACTCAAAAAATAATCGTTTGAATAATCGTGATTTTAATATTGACCAAAATAATCAGAATTATGATTTTTTTTTTTTCCATAATCGAACAGCCCTTTGTAATGCTAAAGCAATTTTACATTTTCATCACCTTTTGTGTACAATATTAATCTGTAACTTTCTTTGTACTTTTCCATCTAAATTGGGCATATGCAGATCTCAATGTCTGATGCAAAGTAGATTTATTGATCCCCTAATTCGTTCCCCAATACCAATATTGATGGTTACTTTGAGAAAGATTGAATAACTAATAGGTTTAGGCCAGGGCCTCCCAATTGTGTTCTCCCATTCTAAATTCGGGCTAAGCAGTGCTGTATCGACACTTCTGCTCTTGCTATTTATGAAAGAATAAAACGTATAAAACAATTATTTAACATCAAGACTATTTAAAAAAAGGTGTGATTGTGCGCAAGTATAAAGTCCAGCTCGTCGTCCTCCTCAGGGTCCTGAACATGATGCGTCTGGCCGTTGGGCGCCACTTCGGCCTGATGGTGGGGGAGTCGCGGACCAGCGGCGCCCAGGCCGTGCGTCAGATGATGACCGAGGCGGTGACGCAGAAGCTGCCGCGGCTTAACTTCCCCCAGGACCTGCTGCTGAAGTACAGGAACGCCTTCCAGATGGGGCGGGGCCGAGGGGGCGAGGAGCTGTGTGACGCCCTGCTGCAGGCCGTCGCCTTCTACGAGCTGCTCAGTGAGTCGTCTAGGTAGGCCTGGCCCCGGCTTGGGTTAGTCCCGGCCTAGTTTGGGCAAGAAGGACGGCTCGTTCACAACCCAGCAGCAGGACCTACCGGGAGATGGTATGACGTGGTTGGAGCCTTGAAGGATCACGGTCTTCGATTCAAGTTTCCCTACTGAATGATCATGAATTGGTGCGTGAAACCATGAAACCAACCTTTTCTCTGTATTTAAATATTTTTTTTAACTTTTTCTTTTACTATGTAAATGCAAAGCAGTCTTTTGCATTTTGAACACAAGCGCTGTTGAACTGTTTGACGTAATATTGTGGGAACTTGGTGATGTGGGAAATGTGTGGGTTTTGCTTCGTGTTAGGCCTGTTTTGGTCAAAGAAATAGTGGGCCACTTTCATTCCTGCGGTCTCTGAACCTCAACACGTATCTAGTTCCTGTAGGAATGAAATAACAATAACTGGAACAGAAGTTACAAAAATATGGGTTTTATTTATACTTGTTTTCCCTTAAATGTATTTACACAGGACAGTTTTTCCCCTCGACTGTATACATTGATGCATACATTTCATGAGACAATAAAGAATTGAATTAATCAGATGTCAAAAAACACGTCAACTGACTCGCCATAACTCAAGAGACTTCGATCATTTACTCCATGCACTCCTCGGCCAGCTGTTGCATCGTTGTGTCGGAGAGACCCAGATGAATGCTGCGCAGGTAATTCTGAAACCTTTTACAAATAGCGAGGTCATAATTATTCACCACAGCACATACAATAAGCCTGAGACCATCCTGATTAGGGATGGGCCGATTTTTTTTAGGACCGATACCGTTATTTTTTTTACAATCAGCCTTAGCCGATACACTGATGCCGATTTTCTTGAGTCGATATTTGGAACTGATAGTGCTTTTGCTCCCTCAATTTACATCATAAAAGTGACACAATGATAAGTCAATTTAAAAAAAGGACAATTTCTTGAACTTTCTGTCGATACCGATACACGTAAAAAAAGCAAATATCGGGCGATGATATCGTCCTGTCACTAATCCTGATCAATTCACATTCTGTTTCACCACATGGACATTTAGCGTGGGCAGCAGTACTTGACCTAACAGATCAACTTCAGCCAATCATCGGTACATAACATGATCACTGTGCGCTGTCCAGTGGATAAATGTGATGAATGACACAATAGTGCATGTTCTAGTTGGTGTGGAGTCTATTTCTGCACATATGGCTGTGTCTACTCTACGCATGCTGACATTACCCCTTGTTGCTTTCGAGAGACTTTTTTTTTTTGCAGCTGTGGCCTGTATTTTACGTCAAATACAATGCATGGGACACAATTCACATTGCAACTTCTGTAAATATGTGGCCAGATAGCGGTCCAGACTGATCTGTTTAGCAAACAGAATGTGTAGTCTACACATTCTGTTATCTACTTTCAATAGCAATGATTTTAGATTTGAATAATACATTATATTTGTCCAATGCTTTTCAAGACACCCAAAGCACTTTACAGATTGTCAATAGTCCTTCACTCAACATGTTTCAGGAACGTCCACCAAGCCTTCTCCGTTGAGTCTACCTTTCACCGGGAAATCCCAACTAATAAAACTGGCATTGAGCCGGCTGAGTTAAAACCCACATAGCAGTATGTTGCTCACCTGCGGTGCTTCTGCAGCTGGTGGTGGCAGATGGAGCGCAGGGTGGACATGTAGTCCAGGCAGACTGCCCGTCTGCTCCCCAACAGACTGAACCCCCGGTTCTGGAGGACCGCCCGGCTCAGCTCAAACCTCCGCTGGGCCGTGCTAGAGTAACCGGATCAGATATATGTCGTTTGAAGTGAAAACTAGACAGGGTATAGGGCATCCAAGATTCATACGGGCTAATGACAGCCTGTGCTAAATCAAGGGCTCCTACACGAAAACGTAGTCAGTATGAATGCCAAGTCAAGCGAGAGTGGTGTAAACATCTGATCACACACACCTGTGCTGGGGGTGAAGGTGCCCCCCAGAGCTCTGTCTCAGGGTGGACCCAGGAAGGGACAGTCTGTCCACGGGCTCCTCCCCCTCCACGCCCCCCACTTCCTGCCTCCATGTCGGGGCGCCACTGCTCGCTGCGGACACCCTCCTCCGGTAAACATGGAATCCCAAGCCCTCGACAGCAGCCTGGATCTCCGACAGCCTCTCCAACTGCCTCCATGTCCTCTCTCCCCCTCCTTCGCGCATCTCATCCACAATGCCGTCCTTCACCTCCGCCCCTGTCCAGAAAAATTCTTTGGAGACACACGGCCCTGAAACGTGCGCTTCCACGTTTTCCACGGTGGAGTCTAGGTAAGACATGAGGTCGACAAAGTGGGCTAAGGCTTCCAACCCTCGGTGTGTCGACGCTCGGATTCCTTCATCACCAGTTTTATCCACAGAGCCCTGGGGTGCTAAATGAGTTCCCTCCGGAGACCTCTGCCCTTCCTTTTGCGGTGGTTGGAGAGCGCTATTAGGAGACGATCTGCCACAGTCAGTAGGGCTCAAAATGCGCTTCCTTCTACTCAGCCTGGAGGTGTTTCTTAAACAGGTCCGCGTTGTTGATGATGACGCATCCTTCAGGTCAATATTTTCACCCGGTTGTCGTCCTTGTTGTTTGACTCGAGGTTGGCTGGCAGTGGCAGGTGCAGGTGGCTCAGTGTTCGTCCCAGCTTTGGGGTCTTTATCTGGGCAACAGTTTGTTGTTCCCTGGGTGCTGGCTGGTAGAGGTAGGAGTAGCTCCAGGTTTGAATACAACAGGGGAAAATGCCTACGCCAGCTTTCAGTAAGGACGGTCAGAAGCTCATTTTCTGGCTCGGCCCAGGACTGGCACTGAAGATAAAAGAATAATTGAAACAAAATTAATTACATTTCAAACATGTATCAACCCCCCCCCCCCCCCACCACACACACATACATACAAATACCTGCCTTAAGAAGGTGCAATATATTCCGTTTAGTCAAAGTGTTGGGACAAGACACACTGTAGCCAGCAGCGTCAGCTGGGCAGGGGAACGCACTTTACCCTCTCTTCACCATCCTCAGTGCCTACAATTAAACAATACCAAAGTCAATACGAAAACACAATACAAACAGTTAAAAACACACAGTATATTGCTCCATAGGTGTACATTTTCACCATTAAAATCGTTTTGCTCCCATCTTGGTCAGAACAAGGATGAGAAGGAAGGGCACCCATTCCGTTAACGTAGGGTGGTCAGGTAGGGCGATGCGTCATTCAGGTGAGTGGGTCAGTCATGTGCCCACATCATGAAAAGTGACCAGATAAATAGTGATGTAAATAATTTTTTTTTACTAATATTCTGTGTGTATGGTGCCTCAAGATTCTCAAAATGTACATAAACAATGCATATAACGTTCAATGACAAATAAACGACGTCTAAAGGAAAATGCCAATATTAAATCTTTATGATTCCTGGCGTGAGGCATCTATTTCTTCTCCTCTATCTGGCCTTTTCACCCTCTTTATGTGAACTTATATTTGCTTGAGGAGATGCAATGCTGGGCCTGCATAAAATTAGCAGCGAAAGGATTCCATAGGTCTCTGGTCCTTCACAGAGGATGCCGATGATTTTAAATGATTTACAACCAGTGACACCGTTTTTCTGCAATATAAGGTGTGCAGACTATTCCCTTTATAGGCATTATCTCACTTAGTCTGGCACGGGGAGAGTGTTTTGATGTGTGCGTATATCTAACGTAAATCACAAAGTACTTCAATTTTTTTCAAGGAAGAGAAATTAAGACCATTATGCTCTCCAACATGGAAGTACAGTGGTTTAACTTTAGCCTCAAGTCAGGACCTCTTGGACAGGATGGCTATGGTTTTAGTCCCTCAACTGCAATTATCTCAGTCAAACTTTTAGCTCAAATGTAGCGTCAACTACATTTGAAAACATTTTCCAAGACGTTTTTATCAGGCCGCATTCATGAGGAATTCTTGACAACATAGAGTCTGAATATCAAATATTATAATCACTGGCCTTCATTTTTAGTTTAAAAGAGAGGTTCATAAATGTTAGCGTTATTTCGGTCAAGCAGAAAGCACTTCTGCTCTCTTACGAGCTGTCTCGGGAGCGAGCAAATAAGAAGACAAGAAGAATAAATCGACTGCCTTACGGTCCGACCCGCCAACAACCGACTGCCTGGGACACCCCGTCCGTAGGGGACGCCGACCCATACTGCTCTGCACCAGGAAGTGCAGTTGGAGCAGACAGCGCCTGAGGTCCCCATGGCACTCGGCCAGGAGGCCCGCCACCTCATGCTGCCACGTCCTGGCGTTCTCCGCCAGACACACCAGACGAAGGTAGCTGCAGACGTTCACCTGGGGAACGGGGAGGTACAGGACCAGACTCACCACCTGTTGGTGCCGTTACAGGTCCCATGTTAAACTGGATTTTACGGGTGTGAACTTACCGCCGATGGCGTTATAAATAGGATTTCTTCCACGTCGCTTTCAAATCTCTCTTTGAATAATGGATCTACAGAGGAGATATGGTCTTGCATTACACAGTGAGGTAGATCAGAGACAGAAAGGCTAACACAATCTGGTCTTTTAATGTGCAATGCTGTAGAACTGAAAGCTAACTGTTAAATGCAGAAAACACAGAAAACACGATGTTACCCAGCCCAATTCATGTCAACTTGTTAGCTTCAGAGCTTCCTGATACTTGATCGCCCCAAACTACGGATTTGTGTTTTCCATTACTTTAATATGTAATCTATCACTTAATATCACTGTTAACGAGCTGTGTAATCCTGCTGACCTAAATACATGGTTGACCAATAGCCAGCCAAGTTAGAAGAGGGACAGACCAAGGGTAACCAATCAGACACCATGTACGTCTCTTACTGACGCGCTCTCAATGACAAGCAACACTGATTGAAAGAGTTACAAAAAATGACTTGTACTTCATGTTACTAGCCGGCATAAAAGGGGTCTTATTCTGCCGTTGAGAAAGCCAGTCTATTTACCACTGGTGGTCAGAACGACAGGCCTCTTGGTCGTGGTCATCAGAGTCTTGATGGCCGAGAGGAAGCCCAAGTCATCATCAAATATGACATCAACCTGTTCACCAAAACACACGATGCAAGCACCTCTGAAACCCAAGGCAGGATCAGAGCTTCGCTTTTGGTGACCTATGCATGCCACAATAGGCTTTCACCAATAGAAACATCTCGTACCATAGGTGTGTGTACACGGTCTGTAATGCTGCAACAGTTTATCAGAATTTTTCAGAAACACATAATTTGTACAAATCATTTCAGCCAAAAAATAAGAACCGAGGATTCAGTCCCTTTTTAGGCGGGGATTTGCGGCCAGCAGAATAGAGACCCATCTGACCTCCTCGAAGAGAACCAGTGAGATGGCAGCTGTCCGTGGGTCCGGCCGCCGCGCTCCCACTGGTCTTGTTGCGCGATGGCATGGCTCCTCGGCAGCCGGGCCCTCTGCTGTAGTCTTGAAGTAGCTGGTCAGAGGAGCGACGCCGGGGTCCGGGGACCTTCTGCGTCGGGAGCGGCCCTGGTGGGGCCCTGGTCTCCGTTTTGAGCTGGAGACAATGGCTTTAGAGGAATTTTTACCTGTGAAAAGAAACCATTTTCAGAGAGAGAGCGAGAGACATTTTCAGAGATTATTTCCAACAATAAATGTATCACCGGTATTTATTCATACCGCTATAATGACAATCAACAACCAACAATAAAAATGGTTTGGGCAATGGCAATACAAGGTGAATTAGCAAGGTAGACTTAGCGCAAGACATGCACACACAAACACCTAATAATACCATTACAACTGGGGCTTATTCTCCAAGCCGCACACACATGACAAACAATGGACGACATGAGGCTGCACTGCGCTTTCCCCAGCGCTCTCCTCAAGGAACGTTACTCTGGCCCTACCCGGTAAAGTGTCGGGCTTGCTGCGACTGTTGTGGGGGTTGTAGTTGTTGTAGTAGGCAGGCCGGAGGGCCTCTTTTCCTGGGGCCTCCACCAGGTGAGACTGAGTGACCTCCTTCAGCTGGGCAAGGACACACCGGCCACTCCGCTGGGAAGAGCAGTTCACCTCGAAGACCTACTGACAAAAAAGGCCAGAAAGGAACAATCAGCTGAAAATATATTTAGTTTTTATGTATTCACCGCAATCCCAGACAAATGAACAGTCTCTCAATTTCCTTTGGACTTCAATGAAAAGCCAACAATGATTATTATACTCATTTCGGGTAGGGTTTTCCAGCGCCAGTAAGCACAAAACTGCTTATTTTTTTAAAACATGCTGAATGGCACTAAGACGTGTTACGGTGTAGCCACAGGAACAAGGCATAGAGCCTCCCCTGGCAACTGTTCTCGGTCCATCGACCTTAAAGCCGAGCTCCAGAGCGCAGGCGTATACGGAGGCCGTCTTGCCCGACCCAGGAGGCCCGGTGATCAGCAGGGTGGTGGACAGCTGCTCCAACGTCTCACCCTCAGACCCAACCTCGCCCTGGAACGCCCCACAGTCCCAAAGGCCTGCAACAGAAACACATCCTGGGTACTGCTGCGTTTCCAGAACACATCACGGGAACTGAGTTTATTGTGAGGTTAGAATTTCAAATGAAACCCTCGTCGTCGTGTGGGCGTTTCCTTTCAGCTTCTTCTTTCTGATCGTATCCATCCACCCGCCATCTCCATTTCTTCAACCAACTTCAAAAAGACAAATCAAGGAAGGAAATGACTTGGCCTCAAGACTTTCGGTACAATTCCCCGGAGCGATGTGAGCGTATCTAAACCTCACCTGTGCACTTTATTCACCGAGCTAGAGTTGCCGATGACCTCGCTGGAATGCAAAGGGCTGTACTTCTCTGTCCAAAGAACATCGCTAATACCGGCTTCTCCAAGAAGAAAAAAAGAAATCAACTTATACCATGTAACCATTTAGGGAAATTATTATTTACACCTGTTGAAGTAAATGCTCAGACCACAATTTGTACCTGTATTTGGACCGTAAGAGATGGCTTCTGTCTCTGATTCGGTTTTCGGTGTCGGTTGAGGTGGGTCACAAAGTCCAGCGCCCTGTCTGAGGCGCTTAAGTCTTTGAGTGCGACTTAGCCTTGAGTGTACCTGCACAGCTTCGGTTGAGAGGACACAGGTCTCTGAAGGCCTACTAGTGGTCGTCTCCGCAAGCACAGCTTTCTTCTGCCTCTTGGAATCCTTGCCAGGAACATTCACCTCGTGTTGATGTTTCCTTTTTTCTACTAAATGGTTGGATAAGGAGAGGAGTAAGGAGGGAATGTGTTTTAAGTTTCCTCAGCTTGGAAATAAAAGCCAATCACAAATTGTAATGTGTGCATGTTTGGAAAACACAATGATGTGGTCATCAGATATTACACAATAATTATCAACCACATGACCACATTTTGGGTAACCAAGACTATTTAGGTGGCAAAGACTATACACTTTTGTACATATTTTCATCATCACTGTAATTGTTATACACTCACCTGGAGATATCAAATTACATTTGTTTTCACTGGACTTCTTTAGGAGGAAGCGAAACACTCTTTTGGCAGGAAATGTAGGATTTGACTTTTTGATCTCTTCTAGACAGTTGTATGGACTTGAGTCGTACTGTGATTTGCAGGCAGGGGTTATCGCGTCGTACCTTTGATTCAGACAATGTTTGGGTGATGATCGTTTACTTTGGAACGACTGGAAACTCTCTCCCCGAAGACTAACGGGTTTGGTCAGCAGACCATACAACCGGTCCTGATAACGGTGTGTCTTACACACGGGTTCAGCCCTAGCATGTCGTGTTTCCCGCATAACACAAGGTTCAAGTTTGCTTGTATGACTTTCTTCGGGTTGAAGTTTATAAATGTTGCTAATAACTTGTAGACCTACACTCTCCTCCATCATTGGTGTCATCGCTCAGTCGAGCCGAATCCTTCTTCGACACAGCCACGCTTTCTACAGGTGAAAGGAGGAGGTTTACATCACTTTGTGTTACCACCCTGCTTTGAATCTCTCTGACTCCTGCGTGGTTTCTCCGCGTCAGTTTGTTCCGCATTGCAGCCAAATTAATTCGTGACTGCACCTTCTCGGTTTTCGGCTTTCAATAGTTCCGCTTCTTTGCCTGGAAATAATGTCGCACACTTTACATGTTTTCAAATCAGTTACGATCATGGCAAGACGTTTGGGTGTTACATTGAATACAGTCCGCCTGGGCGGTGTCGTAAAAATGTGAGCGCGTAGAAATTAATTAATTCACTAATTGGATTTTTTCTGGACGTTTGTGAACTGTGACTGCAGCTTGACCTTGGTCAACTTCGATACATAAAGCATGTATGTCCATCTACGATTAAGCAAGAAGCATCGGTCTACCCTAGTTGAAAGATTTATATACATTGGACAATGTATTGAGCATAGGATGTTTACATAGTAGTGATATAATATATATATATATATATATATATATATATATATATATATATATATATATGTTATGCACTTTTACGTTTCACTGAATATGAATATTTCTGAATATTTTACTATGCATGCGACAATCTGCGAATCTGTCTATCACTCCAACCACTGAGAAATCTAATGCTTTGCGGACTATTTGACAGGATGCTCATACATGGGTTGATTTGTTTAACCAAAGGCATGCAGATACAAATATGGTGACCCAAGCTGCCCCTATAGATGCAATATTGGTGAGCTTATTTGCATTAGGTACAAGCAGATCAGTATTTTATTCACATGTATAGGGCTCTCCATGGCGGTGTTTTTATGTAGAGATAGCAGTAATGCGAACATCCTGCAACATGAAAGTGGCTTGCAGTCAGGACAATATACTTCGTGAACAGTCCTTGGACTGCACTTTCAACATTGCTAAGTATTCCAAAAATTGGATAACATGATCAGTGGGAGGCAATTCATTATAATCTTCGATTTCCTTACAAATTCTCTTGACAATCTACTGGTTGCTACTGGAAATCTGAGTGATTTCCAAACAAACTGAGTCAAAACAATTCAGCATCAAGTTCAAATGTATTTTTATTTTAAATATAAAAATCCCCATATCCAAAGTTTACAGTTCTTTTTTTTACCAGGATGTTTTGACAACATTGGTGAAGTGACTTTTACACACCTAAAGAAATAGGGTGTGAAAATGAATGAAAAGAAACAAAAGATAAACACGTCATGGTTCTGCTTATGGTGGGTTTGTGGACACACTTTTTAACACACCCATGACCCTTTCCCCTCAGTGGAGTTTTGAATGAACCAAAGATAAAATTGCTAGATAGAAAAACCCATCTAATGGAGACCCATCCGGCCCCTGTCCCTCAAAAAAAAAGATAAGTAAATCCACCCTCACTTTGGCATAAACGGAGCAAAAGGAAAAAAAAGTTATCTCAAATATCAATTATCCACATTACCGGAATATTGCTTTGAGGAAACCAAAACATGGGTTTGTAAATCTTGATGGATACACAATGGGGGTACAATTGAATATTTAACATTATTACAATGTATACAACATATTCATAAAGTATTCTCTACTAACAACTCGTGTCGAAGCGCACAAACCCCCCCCCCCCCCCCAAACTCAAAAAAGTATTAAGCGACAAACTTCCAGCATTTATTGGGCCGGGACGAAAAGAAAGGCATGAAAAACCTCTTGCTGTTGTGATCGTGGCGGTTCGACACACAAGATGGTGCTGCTGGTAAATCGGTTCCGTTTATGTAGTTTGCGTTGGGCCAACGGTCTGAGGGACTTTATGAGCCCCAGCCGTTGGAGAGAACACCCTGTAAAAAAAATAGGGCGGTAAGGCCTTGGACCTAAGAATCATAACCCTTTGTTATGTCGTGATCTAATCAACAAACCAACAGCATACCAATGGCTATGTGGAGGTTCCCCCCGTAAAGATGGCCATTTTGAGCCCATCTCGTCTTGCCTTCCATCAAGTCCAAGCGTGAAGAATAAAATGTTCTGCCAATTCAACGAAAGCCTTCAAATCAATGTCCCTCAAGGTCACGGTCCAAAAAGGTATTCACACTGGAGAGACGTGAATAATTCCAGAGTCGAGAAGCTGCATGTGACAACTGGCGCAGCATAAAGAATCAAACAAAAAAAAAAATTGCATTTTTCTTCAAGTTCACAAGTCTCTAAAATACAAATACCAAGTGCTAAAGAACTCAGCTAAAAAGTATAACAGGAGCCAACAAGGTTATTGTGTACTTGTACAAATAAACAAAAAGTGACATGTTATTGTTACGTTTTATCTTTACTGAAGTTTTGATACAGATGTCTAGTACAGGTACACCCTGAAAGCAGTTGTGTCGGGTTAAAAACACGGCGCACTGGCACCACTCCCAACCAGAACACGTCACTTCACTGGCTTCTACAAAATGCATATTTTGCCTGACTTGTGTGGGCGTGGGTATGTTGGTATATTAGGATATTGTTCATATTTGGTTAAATTCTCAAGTCCTTAGGAAACATGTTAAAACTTGTATTCCGGTCATCTTTCTGCTGGGTCCAGCGTCCTCTTCCTCCTGTTCAGGTTTTCCGTATCAAGCACCAAGGGGTCAGTCGATGGTTTAAAAAATAAAAAAAAAAGAGGGAAAAAAAAGAAAGGAACCAAAAGAGGTTTGGACCGGTGGCAGTCGTCCAGGCGGCCGGCATCAGTCGGACATGCCGCATTTTGTCCTCTTGCCCAGCTTGCTGCCACCCCCGGAGGCTCCGACGGTGCCGTTGCAGCTGGCAGCCGTCTCCAGGGTGTGCTCCAGGGGCTCCAGGGGCTCGACGTCGGGCCCCAGCTCCTCCTGGATGCCGCGCAGGCGGGCCATGGCCCGGTCGATGGTGGCCAGGCTCACCAGGTTGAAGTCGTGCATGCTCACCAGGTGCAGCAGGAAGTTGCGGCAGAGGTTGCGGCGGGCGATGAAGGGGCCGCAGGTTTCCACAAACACCATGCTGGCCTGGTTCATCTGGTTGTCCGCGATGAAGCTGCGTTGGGGGGGACGGGGGACAGGCTATACTTTCTGTAGGTTCATTTAACTTTGACACATTATACAGTGGGTGACATTACATTTGATGGTACTTAAACTAACGCTTACAAACAATACAATTATTTAATCGCAATAGTATACATTTTTTTAATTCACTTTTTTTTTTTAAGCCACTCCAATTGTAGTTAAATGAGATTATCAAATGGAATGACACATTATCGTTCACATCAAATGTACTTAATAAGCAAGTGATCTTGAGGGAGTTTTATTGACTCACTTAGGGTTGGTTGAATATGAAACGGACAGGACACTATAGATTTGGGAATTGTAAACAGGCAGTTACTTAGTACAATTGTAAACCAACAGTTACAAGAGTAGTTAAATTCAAATAAGTAGCACCAGAATTGGGTATTATAAACAGGCTGTCGCTTACTTCAATTAGAATGTAAAGTAAGTTGAACTAAAAACAAAAATGAATTCTGATATGAATGTCGACATTCTGTGGGCAAATCCTTATTTTTTTTATTAATCTAGTTAAAATAAGACTGCGTTAACGGGCTAATTTTCACAGCCCTTATTTAAACCTGTACTCTCCAAATTCTCCCATCATCACCCCCAGTTGGAGCTATGAAGGCTATATAATTAGACCGTGTGCAAGGATGGATCTAAAGATTAAACATTGTTTATCGTCAATTTAATAGAAAAGTCATGAAATGAAGACATCAACTTATCGTGATACCTAGATTGATAGTCTTTAAAATGAACAAATGTTGTGTTTGGAACGTCGAGTCATAAAGGAAAACTAGATTTAGCCTGCCACCACTTGAATGTCCTTATATTTCAAAATGAAAAGACACTAGATTAGACCGTTGTTGATAGATATTATTTTGAATCCATGAGCATATCAGGATATTTATCGATATTTTCAAATTCCTCCATAATTATCGTGATCATTAATTTTCAATGTCTACAACAAAAAGTGTCCCAATTGCCGGTGGAAACAGCCAGGTGCTCACCCCTTCTGCATGACGTGCAGGTTCCACAGCTTCATAACCTCCTTTTCCCCCTCGTTGACGTCGGTGAACTCCTCCAGTTGCTGCGTGAAGAAAAACAATCCAAAAACTGTAACATAACGCTGTGTTTACATGAGAAGAAGCCAAACGATGCGGCCCCTCGTTCAAAACAATGGGCATAAGTCCGCCATGTTGTCCCCGTTTTCTTTGGTGCGACATTCACACACCGACACCACATGGGGCTGAAATAAATGGCGCAGTTCAGTTTACCAGGACCGGTGCTTAGCGTACCAGAACCCAACACACGTAGCCATTATGGTCTCCCCGAGCCTTGCCTGACAAGACACTCACTTTACACACATCACTTTGACATCTGCTCGCGTTCCCCGCCCCGTAACATTTTAGTCTAGCCGTGACATCAGGCACACGGCGACAAAGGCAGACGATCCTTTTACAAAACAGGTGCTCACCGTGGCAGTCTTCTCCCGGAGCCACTCGGGGTCCCGCTCGTCCTCGCTGTCCTCTTCCATTTCCTGCGGCCTGAGAGGCATGCAGCTGTCGCTGTGGAAGTAGAGGCGGTTGTGGCCGCTCACGTAGGTCCTCTGCTGCTCCAGCTCCCCGTCCTCCGACTCCAGGAACTCAGACAAGCTCGGCTTGGTCCTCTTAGGTCTGCAAAGGGGGGGTCGGAGGGAGAGGCAGTGTGGGCCGATGTCGTTTAAACAGATTCTGCTGACCTGAGATGGGTCAGGCAGGAACAGAGATATGCCAAAGGATGTCGCGTGGACAGAGCCGGTAGTGATCCCAATTTGAATTACGATTATGTAAACCATCAATTAACCACTCGTATTGCTCCGGCATTAGGGTTCAGAGTTCTACAAATTTGCATCCGGCACCAGCCGCTGTAAACAAATCCTAGGTTAATGTAATGTAGGGCGGTTGCAATGCGTCAATATTTTTTATAAAATAGCTGACAAAAAAATTGCCATTAAGTCACTGTGCAGAATGTCCACCATCAATGAAGCGTACAAGGCCTACACAGAAGATGGACCCCCAGAAAACACTGGGTTGACCAAAAGGGGACTAGGGACGAAGAAAATGATCTGTGGTCGGCGCCTAATAAGTGTCGTCGAGGTTGATGTTTCTGAAAAAATGTACGCGTTTTTATTGGAAGGGAGAGCTTTTGCCATTCTGACGCTTTTGCCAGTCAAAATCATTTGTTTGACTGCTAACCTTTGCTTTTCAATGAATTTTGATGAGAACATGTTTACTTATTCTACATTGATTGTCAGTTTGTGATGTCCACCTCAGGCTCATACATACAATGATTTCATTTCTGCCATTATGATAAGCAAATTTATTTTGTCATATACAGAACATTTGAATAACTGATCAATATAACTGAACGTTTAAAAAGGTGGTGCATGTCAAGTTGTGGCATCTAGCAGAGGCTGCAGATGTAACCTATTTAAATTTTTTAGTTTGGAAGTTTAAAATAATGTCAAAGGATGCATTTCAATTTCAAATAAATTGTCGTTGTCATTAATAATTTGGCAATAGATGAATCCATTGATAAAAACATTAATTATTCGCAGTCCTTATGTAGCGTTAGCCGTACACCTTGCGGACATTTATTCTCTACCTCAACCTAATAAAGGTTCTTCCGAACGAGCTCATTAAATATTCACTGAACTTTAATCACCTGCGTTTCAATTTCATTAATAAACTAATGATTAAGATGGCCGAGATGGGTCAGCGCTGCAGGACCCACGAGGCCGACGGGAAGAGGGGATGGTTACCTGCACACCAGGATGTGGGTGACCGCGGTCCTCTTGACGGGCCCATTGCGGCTGAAGGCAAAGCCGGGCTGGCTGTGTATGTCCTGAGGGTTCCCCACGTAGGAGCCGTCGTAGCACTCGTTGATGGACACGTCTATTCTGGCGCCCTTGGGATGAGGCTACAGGGTGAAGGGGACAGAAGGCGTGCCGACAGACGTTGTAGTACGTTTCCACAAATACGACGTCGTACAACACTGTTTGCCTTACGACAAGCAGCCTTCTGGGATTGAGCTCTTTCCCTTTGAGGCTGGCTTTGACCGCGTGTTGAATCGTGTATGATGGAAACGGTAGAGGCTTGTCCACTAGTGTGAGTTTCAGTTTTGGGAAGAAACCAACTGTGGCAAAATCATCTCCTAGTGTGACGCCTTGATACCCTTTTTTGATGAAACCCAAATCTGTTTCACATATGTATCGAAATATTCAGTTACCGTCCCAACAAAATGTTGATCTTCCAAATGTAGGAACAATGTGCCAACGACGCAGTGGAAGAACCTTTGCCAGCCTCACTTCTGGCATGTTGGACAGCCATTCACCGTTTGTTCACCTGGGGATCTTAATGGGACTTTTTAAACAAATCCCATCAACAAGCCCAATTTGGTTCAAAAGAGTAGGGGGCACAGCCGAGAACAGCCTTATGGAGGGTTGTATAGGAATTCAATGACCTGAAGTGTCTTTTTAAAACGTATGCTTTGAGAGCCCTCATCCTTGGACTGTGCGAGGCACCATCGCGCTATGCCACTGACTACATGCGGTCCCATGGTGATGATGATGTGTATCCTCACCACATAGTTGAAGATGAAGCGGGAGTGGGAGAGCTTGAGGTGCTTCAGCAGGCTGTAAAGCCTCCTGCAGTTCAGGGTGCACCAGGGGCAGTGGAGGTCGTCCCGGGCCTCGGTCTGCTGCCGCGTGTTGTTGTTGTACAGGAACTGAAGGCGGACACATGCGTCACAACAGGGAGCTCCAGGGAGTGAGCGCAATCGTCCTCACGGCCGTCTTTGAATAATATATGCATTTAATCGAGTAGTACCTCCATTAACGCCCACATGCCTAAACACAAGACAACCCTCCTTAATGGTATTCCCATGCAAACCAGTGAACCACTTTCACCCCGACGAGAGGGTTGCCGTAATGCTTTATAAAAATTCAATTATCAAACCAGCGCTGCCACCTACCTGGTAAAATATACGCAGCTTTTGACGCGGTTCACATTGGACCAGCTCTCTCCTCGTCTGGATGTCCATGCTCAAAGAGTCCTTCACTGCTGAAAGAGTAGCAGAGATATCCCTTCAGAGACAAGTGGCGTTAAATCGAATTCCAACGTTGTTTTCAACTTGGATACAGAGTGTAGCTTCATTGATTGCAACTGTATTGACTAACAAAAATGCTTGTCTTCTCGTCTAGACGAGCATTACTAAGGATTTAACCTATAATAAAACGATTATCCTTACGTGCATGCCCATCAAAACCGACATGCTTTTAAGCATGCAAGGAAACCAGAGCACAAAACATGAGCATATGCAAGCGGGTCAGACGCTGCCATCCAGGATGCCAGGCTTCACTAATACCCCGGAAAATACTAAGGACTGAACTACGTTCAAAACAGTCAAGAGACTCCAAAAAACGCGGTTAACTTAAAAATCGGTAGTGCTTCAGGGTCCATCGGATCCAGTAATCAAAACAGAAAATCCCACATGAATGCAGGTCCTAAGGAACTCAGTGTAGGAGTTGTCAAAGCACTTGCATTCTACTAGATCATTACCTGCACTTATGACAAAAAGAAATTGAACCCATGTGGAAAACAGTCATGTGGACTTTTTTTCTTCCAGTGTATAACGACCATTATTGACGAGGGAAAATAGAAAGTGTCTATTCTCCATCAAAGAAAGGTAAAAGGCATGCATTTGGCTTATTGTGTCACTTCCACTCACAGGTCTCCCTCATTGTCCCCTATGCTAGCTGAGAACACCTCAGAGGATCTCTCGCTCTCTTGCATGTACAGATTTCACCATGTGGAAGCATGTGCTGCCATTTGTGTGTGGCCTACCCAGTGGAGCGGCCCGGTGGTGGCTGGTGCGCGTCTCCATGGGGCTGGAGCCGTCGGAGTTGCGCGTGGACAAGGGCTTGGCCACAGGCGCCGTGGACTTGGCCCCGGCGTCCCCGGTCCAGCGCGAAGAGTGAACTGCAGCGTGGGGCCCTGAGAGAAGGTCTCGAAGGGAGGCAGCCTCTGTGAGGAGAGGGGGGAAACGTTTCACTTGGTGAACGCCGTCTTCGACCTGGGATTGGCAAATGACCCCCAGTTAATGGGAGTTTATTCATTTAGCAGATGCCGTTCTCATAAGCCATTTTGTTCTTTAAGATTGACCTTGATTGAACTTTTTAGCCAGGCATCAAGCAGCCCCAACCACCAGAAGACTATCCTAACTAGTGGCCAGGAAAAATGGATTTTATAACTTTGATAAAATACCTTGAAAAATGACGATATTTAATACCATTTTTGGTACCAGGGGGAAACTTCGTTCCAAACATTTTTGTTTTTAAAAATAAAAAAGGGGAAGATTGTTCATTTGTTATTTGCGAGTTTTAGTCAAAGAGTGATATGGTTTGGACTGTTGCAATCAGTTGAGAATCAGCTTTCATTTAATGTATAGTTTGCACAGGGTCAAATTTTGTGAAAAGGATAGCTATTGCCATGCATGTGCACCGTTATGAAACCCAAAAACCTTGTTCTTGCATATGGGTATACATGACTTTCCTTTGTAATTTGACTCCAATCCGGAGTACTTCTGAACAGCACTTTTTTTTTTCCTCGTCCAAAGAGGCGGTCACAGAGGCACTGCACTACCCAGTCCAATCCAGGGGAAGTTTCCGCTCCCACCGAAAACATCCCCAAATAAGTGCGGAAAACAGGTAAAAACTTTACTTCGGTGTCAGTGTGACGCCAGACTGCAGTTGACGGTGCTGAAGGGACGGAAGCCGAAGTGCAGAAGCCGGGAGGCACAGTTGCGCCTCCCGGCTACTTGCAAGGTTTACAACTTCTCGTTCGACCAATCAAAGCATACTGGGCTACAAAATGGGATCTTTAACTCCTAGTGGTAGAAAACCGAGCAGGACGCGTAGCTGGTATTTGTGTATCGATACCACAGAGAATGATTATTGTTAACAGCTTCAAAAATTCAGTATCGATATTGATCGAAAATCGATATATATCAATACTGACTTTAAGCTGTTACACTAGTATCAACCCCAGACTATTTTCCTTTTACATGCATGAATGAATGTAAAATTCCTACATGGTTATGACCAACAAGATCGTTACATGAGAAACATTATGGTCTTGACAGCGCGAGTACTATCTCGATGGACCCTCTGCATCAATATCCTACTTAACACACACATACCTTCCCGTCCAGGATGGTCTCCCATGTGGCTCTCTTCTTGCTTACGGGGCTGTCCTCCATGCCCTGCATCGACACCTCATACTCTCCATCCAGCAGCTGCAGTCTCCTGCAAGGCAGAGGGATTAGAATGGCCTGCTGGCACACAGTACTATGTAAAACAGCCAGTCTCTTATTCAGAGAGTCGTGATATTGTGGCTTAAAACTCAAACCTGTTTTTATCAAAGACAGTCATCTGTGCAACGTAGGTCTCGGTAGAGCCATCCTCCTCTCTGTGCGAAGAACTCCTCTTCTTTCTGCTTGGGGTCTCAGTAACGTCTGCCCAATGGGAGGAAATAAACATTTTCTATGAATAATTAAAACTCTTCATACATCAGTGGGGAGGGGGGCTGATACTCTGTATGCGAACCACATGACTGATCATTGGCACACCAAATGGATCATTTGAAAATATATCTATTTCTGTTGACCCCCTTTCTACTGCAGTGGTGTGAAACGGGCAATTTCAGTGAAAGTTTATCCAAACTATTTTCTTAAAAAAGGGAGAGGCTCCTTAAAAAGGTTTGGATTTGACAAGGTTGGGGAAAAAGATATATCGACATTTATCGGATGGTGGCTGTACCGTAACTCATCTGTATCTAGTGTTTTATCTGGGGATGATAAACTGCAGATAGAACGTATAGATGCCAATTCAGCCCGTTGTTAGTCAATGTCTTTGATTGACTCCACATGTGGCATATGCTTAAAGGTCCCTGTATATAGCCTTTTCTGCTTATTGTAATGTCCCCCTGAGCTTAATTACCACACCAGTTTGAGGAAGAGGTAAGAATATTTGTTTTTCACTGTAAACACCCTTGCTTTTCTTCCCAGTGCCACGTACCGATGTTCTCGTTGGCCTCGCCATTGACCAGCCCGTTGGCTTCCCTCCTTCCTGCGAGGGACACTCTGAACAGCAGCGAGTAGGACTTGACCATGTGACTGTTGCTGGGCTCAAACTCGCTGCTGGAGACCAATAAGGAGGGGTAGGGGGCCAGCTTGGTTTGGTTGCTGTCGGGATTCAAAGGCACCTGCTTTTTACCTGTAGGCACTTGCTTTACTGGGCAGCTGACATCCTGCGATGAGACGGGACACAATGAGATTAGAGGCCGACTTAACACATCGGCACGCTACAAATAATACTTCAAACACTGCAGAGTGTTGTCTAATTTAGCAGCTTAAACCGCACATTTGATTTATAATGCGATTATAGTCTTCAAACAACTTGGCATATTTGAACCTGCGCTATACGTCTCTCCTATTTTACGGAGCAGGCCAAGATAGCAAAAATCAAGGGTTTGATTTTAGTAGGGGGTTGTTACGAAAGCCATGGCTGCAGTAACGAGAAAGAATAAGGGAAAAAGACATGGGAAAGATTATATTAAACATTTGGATTCAACTTAACAGTACCTTGCGTTTTTTATGACAGACTTTGACAAGTAGCACCTCTAATGACACTGAGGTTTGTTCATTTTCTGAATTCTGTGATGGCTTTTCTGTAAGAAAACGAGCAGAGATAGTCAAAATTATGATGATACCGTTGAACCTAAAGAGAAGCACCTGGAAAGCCAGGAGACTTTACTTACCATCCTTATGGAAGAAACCAGTAAAGGTTAGCTGAAGATGAGACGCTAGGCTGAATAGAAAACAGCAGGAGAGACAATGCGGTAAATCCCAGAGCAAATTGTTTAACGTACACCCTATTGTTGAGTTCAGGTAGTGAGCAAGTGAGCCAGGGATAAGGAAATGGAAACTGAAACCCAGCACAATTAAATGCTGAACCCAGATGTGGCATCAGTTTGATTTGAAAATGGTAATGATTTAAAATGTTGAAACCAACGCACACAAGCCAAATTACAAGGTAGAATTGTAATTATTGTCCTTCACGTAAAGGTAGTAGATTAACTGTATTATGAAAAGTTAGGATGATACAATTTTATGTCCTCAAGTTATATTGAAGGGAAATCTTTGTTACCATTGAGATTCTTGCTCTCCCTTCATCCTCTCAACTCTCTGCAACAAATCATCCACTTTGAACGTTTTCCTGCAGCAGGAAGTAAAGAAATACCACACACTATTAGCTACAGTTCACATGCTCGAGATGTGTTGTTCTATTTAGTCCATCATGCCAGCTTTTATAACAGATGTACCTTTTGGCGTTTGTTCGAATGTTTCTATGAGACATGAAGGTGAGGGTCCTGTGCAGGAAGATGGGCTGTAACGGAAATGAAACGGTTTTAACAGATGCATCAACAGCTTTGTTCAACAATATTGAATAAGATGTGACACTTTACTCACAGCTATCAAGTTCCTTGTGCGGAGATATCGATATATCTGTGTGGGCTCTGTGAAGAACACATTTGGATACGTTTATTAGAGAACATTTGCATATGATGCTCTGTAAGCAAATCAGCCATGTTTCTAGTCAACGTGGACACATCTTGAAACTAGATTAATGGCATATATTTTATCAAGCACTGCACAATTAAAAAAAGCAAAATCCTGCACCTAATTCACGTAAAAACCAAGCCATTACATTAGTGTCGGAATTTGTATTATGATCATTAATGATAGTAGAACAACTCAATTTCGACCAGAGGGGAAATCCGAGTGGGCAATAATCCAATTACCGAACACAACGAAACAACATGTAATAAAAAGGCAGTCAGAAACGAGGGAAGAAGCACCGTAAGTGGAACCCACTTCCAGCAGAGGCCTGTCAGCCCTAAACTGTGAGGTGGAAGAACTAAATGACTATTGAAGAACAGACACGCGTGTCAATAAACTAGTATCCCAGCAATGTGTTAATTTGCCGTTACGACCGACGATGTTTACGTTGCTGTGCGGGTTAATTCTCTTACTTTCAAAGGCCTGCAGGAACAGCTCATGGTCGGCCTGGATCTGCTCCATCTTCGGCTTCTTCACAGAGTTCATCCCGGCGGAGGAAGCTGGATACACGGCGCCGTTAGCTTTACAACTACCGCCACTCATAGTAACACCTGAGCGCTACAAACCAAAAAAACACTTGAGACAACAATACACCTCATAGGGGCGAGCAAACAACCGAAAGTGAGAAGAGCGAAAGTTAGCTTAGCAAGTAGTCCTCGGGGGCTAACATTAGCCAACGAGCTAATTCACGCTCAACCCACAATGCTAACTAACATATTAGCTGGTACAGCTAAAGCCTGGCTAACCTTTGGCTGGCCATAACAGTCCCAACCCCACTCCGTACTGCTCTAAGAAATCCCAATTAGTATGACCTGTTACAATAACTAGAGAGACAAATAGCATCCACGCCTGGCTGCTGCTGGCATGTGTTAGCCCCACGGCTCCCCGAGCTCAAGCCTCGCCGGGCGAACTCACCAGCGACAGAAGCCCATGGAAATGAAGAGACTCCGAGGAGGAAGGATGGGGGCTAGCTAGCGGGGCTAGCAAACCAGCGAACCACACTCAACCCGATAGTCCCAGGGTTGTACCGCGTTCGATCATCACAACCGGTCGCACGCGTTGGTATTCTAGTATGTTTTAATCCAAAAATATTGATACGGTTTCTCAGAATTATTGCCTGTTTTTTGGTTTCCTCCGATTTGTACTGGACAACAAGGCATTGGACGCCTCTCGTCCAATGGCCGAGGAGCTGGGGGATCTGAGCGCTGTGATTGGCTGTGAGGAGCCGTACGTGACACACAAACCGCTCTCCCACTCCGCGATTTTGCGGGAAATCGAGCGCTCTGCGTTTGTATGTTTCCACTCACCACGACCTAAGCTCCATCACTGTTCGTCATTCATTTAAAATGGATTGTTTTTAGTTCTTATTTTTGAGAGCTTGTTATCTGAATCATACTCTTACCATGAATCATTTTATATATTTAATTCATCACATTCACGTACCGCACATGAGCTGATTGTTTAACCACTAAACATTTAACTGAATACTACCACATTAAACCCAGTTGCCAAAAGTGTATATTCTTATAATGTAAAGCTACAGCTATAGCTGCTTTATCTTCCGACCCGACGATTGTTTCCGCACGGAAGATTTAGACCCACGGAACCGGAAAAGCAACATCGCCACTTCCCGTGCAACTTTCACACATGTGCAATGTGGAGAATGAAACGTGATTAGCGTAGGCTAAACCTTTGTACAATTAGCCAATCGAATATTACCGCAACATATTAACTTACTTCAGGTGGATATTATTATTATATATAAAACCAAAGCATGGCGGAGGTCATCCAGCTGCGTGTCGAGGAGCGCATCCCGGAGCTGGAGCAACTGGAGAGAGTCGGGCTGTTCACTAGTAAAGAAGTCAAGTAAGAGAACCTAAAGTTAGTTGACCTAGTCTACAAGCAGAATAGTAATGTTATTGCAACATAGATTGCCCTTCTCTTGGCATTTAATGTTTATTTAATGTTTATTTGAATAGGGACAGATACAGAAACATAGACAAGCGTGAGAAAGACATCCGATGTTTGCACCAGTGTTTTTAGCCAAAGCTAGACACTTGTCTCAAGTCGGGCTTTTGGTTAAAAATTGTATTACAGATTAACATTATTAAAAAGTAAGAATATGGATATGAAATAAAATGGAAAACAAAAGGAAGACATACAGAGCATATTGTATTTAAAATACTGAGTGTGCAAGCCATGATGGCTGCTGAATTAGCCACAATTTAGGGTTTATTTTGAAGGTGTCAAATATAGGGATACATTTAAAGTCGTCTGGCAGTGATGTTGTTTTTATTGTTTGTTTATAGCCTAATAATAATGAGCTATTTTAGTAAACGTATGGTTATGTTTATCAAAGATCCCTGATCAAAAGAGCTACAGCCTTGGAATACAAGCTTCAAAGGTTGATTCTAAACAAGGAGGATTTCATCGCATACATTCAGGTAAGTTGTCGTACACTATAAAGTCATCTTTCTACTCAAGTGCAAGAAGAACCTTCTAACGTCTACTTTGTTACAGTATGAAATCAACGTTTTAGAGCTTGTGAAAAAGAGAAGAGAGGTGAGTGTGTTTTCATTATAATTTCCATTAATCACAGCTCAATTGAAAAATAAATAGCGTTATTCAACAACATTTAACATAATCTTTATTTTGCAGCACATTAAATACAATTTCAAAAGGGAGGAGATTGAGTTCCCCATCATCCAAAGAATAAATGGGGTCTTCAAAAGAGCTACAAACAAGTGGAAGGTATTAAAACACACACACGGCTAGCACATGTTTGAAAAACAGAATTGTCCCCCTGTATGAAATAATGATGTCACATTCCATATCTTTTTTACCTTTTCGTTACAGAGTGATGTGCAGCTGTGGCTCTCTCATATTGCTTTCTGTAAGAAATGGGTATGTCAACAAATGATTTGCCATAATGAACACAACAGTTTACCTTATCCATGTGTGGTACTATATAGAGTATTGCTGTTCTGATTGTATTCCCTGTTGCTCCCAATTAGGCCACAAAGACTCATCTCAGCAAAGTCTTTTCGGCCATGATTGCAATACACCCTGATAAGTCAGGTATGGTTTCACCTGTTATAAAATATAGATTAAGCATCCCCTAAAAGAAGGGGTTGTATCCAGTGTAGTACATTTCTCTACAGAACTACATGTAATCAAAAACAAACCTGTGTTTAAATGTCTCTCTTCCTCCCTTCAGGACTGTGGATCATGGCTGCCAAGAGTGAGTTTGAGGATATGAATTCTTCTGAAAGCGCCAGGCACCTGTTTCTGAGAGCTCTTCGCTTTCATCCAGAGGACAAGAAGGTCTTCCAGGAGGTACCCAGGGACAGTTTGGGTGTCATTTCTAATTTAACAACGGATATTGTATGGTGGCAATATAGTACTGTTAACAACATGATAGAAATGACTGTTTGTGTGTAATGCTCAATACTATTGTAAACGATGTGCCTTGTTTGTTGGTCTGATGTTCTGCTATGCAGTACTTCCGGATGGAGTTATTGCATGCAGAGAAACTGAGGAAGCAAAAGAGCATGGCAGAGGATGCTGAGATGAACCTGGTAAGGAGAGCCAAGAGACTAATGCACACTCGCTGGATCTCTCTGTGTACTGGAAGCCTACATTAACACTCCTTTTTTTCAGGGTGAATATGAATTTTCTACAGAGGTACTGAGTGGTAAACTTGCAGAGATTGTCTACAAAGAGGCTACTGAGAAAATCCAAGGTGGGCTTATATCCCTTGTGTTGGCAAGTTTACGTTTCTCACTGCCTGTAACAAAGTTATTTTTATAAAGTAAACATTCCCTTCTCCCCCATTAGGCGCAGAGTTCATCATCTCACTCCTGAATATTGCAGCCATCTTTGATTTCACTAAGGAACTACAGGATACCATCCTAACTGAGTAAGGCACACAATACATCAATAGGGCTCAGTGTTGATGACGATGGTCTTCCTCTCCAGGGTGTGTGTCCAGGCAGAAACTCACTAACTCTTCTCTTTCTGACGTTTCAATATTTCTCGTGATTTCAGGATTTTCTTTCAAATTGTTATGGTTGATAGCAGTTTTCTTAGTTTACAGCCTTTGCCAACATAAACAATGTTTTCCAAGTCTTTCTATTTCATTCTATTTCAAAGCTTTCTGATAAAAAAAATATCTCCAAGTTAGTGGAAAGTGACACTGCATCACTTGTGCCATTAAATAATGGGGAGGGGGGGATTTTGGATTGCAGCATACAGAGCAAGTACACAGAGGACTGCGTGACATGGGACTTCTTGGCCAGGAGAGAGATGGAGAAACCCAGTGCTGGCGAAGAGCTGTCCACAGCCAAGGGCCGAGCGTCTGACATCGCCCGGCGGGAGGAGCACTGCAGCCTGGTCTACGAGGAGGGCCTCAAGAGCCTCAACACCGGTATGTCTGACGCACATAAACACATGTGTAAAATACAACCCACAGAAACAAGCGTGTAAAAAAAACCAAAAAACTGTCATTGCCTGTTCATAGAACCCATGTTTACGTGCTACGCTGCCTTTTGCTTGGAGAGGCATAAGAGGAAGACTAACGTCCAGGAGTTGAAAGACAAGGTAGGTTGTTTTCTTAGTTTGGTGTGTTAAGTCGTGGCTTCCCATGAAGATCTAAGATCTATATTGTAAACCCCGCCTTACCACCTATGATCTGTGTACAGCAGTTAATAATCTCCATGGCGGAAAAAAAAACATGTTAAGAATAACGACTCTGAGGAAAAATACAGATCTTTGATGAAGGGTGCATCGTGTTCCAGGAGTTTGATCGTGAGAAAATACACCTTGGACCGAAACCTTATGGAATTACTATTCTGTTGCTTTAGAATCAAAAGCTATGTAATTCCTTGATAGCTTCATGGTAGTTTTGCTGTGTCTCGTATTACGTTTAACGGGCTAATTAAAGCGTGTGTGTTGGTTTTCCACAGAGAGAGCAGAGGCTGCAGGGAGTGTTTCAGCGCGCTCACGACTCGTCGATGCTCAAGGAGGCTTTCTACAAGAACTGGGTGAGAGCCGCAACAACAACAACAACAATACACAACAGAAGACCCAGGAGGGCGCTGCTGTTCCTCATGAACCACACAACCCAGGGTAGACGAGATCTAAACCTACAAAGACATTTGTCACCAATCTTCATAACCATGGTTGATTCCACATCATCGCCCTCCACAGTCTATGACGGCAATGAGCACGAAACAAAACCCACAATAGTATACAAACCACTGGAGACATGAAGGTTAATGTAGTAATTGAAGTGTAGGAGCCTAGGAATAACATGTTTGGGTTATTGTTCCATAATTAATCTGAGTATTTGTCATTATGGGGAGAAAGCGGTTTTTCATGTGAGACCTGTCAACACAAAGTATTGATTAGCCATGGTTAGGATACATTTGTTTATTTGAGATTTGACAACCTACACTCTAGTCAAAAAAATCACATAATGCAGGATTGTTAAATCTCTCCTATGTTGAGGCCAGCCATAATATTCAGTTATACTTAGAAAGGCCTTATTTTAATGAGGCAAGAATCTTGTTTAATGGTGTGATTTTGTTTTTTAACTGAAAGAGTTAAAGTAAAAAATCTTCCATCTGTCCAGCTTCAGATCCTACTCGCTGCTGGAGATGCTGAGGGAGTGGCCCGGGTTGCCATGGCAGCGACACTGCGATACAGACAGTCTGTTTCGACGTGGCTCCTCCGCCTGCAGATGCTAATGCAGTTGGACAGCGGAGACCTCAAAACACTATTCGAGGAAGCTCTTGAATGCATTAGTCCCAAGGTATAAGACCAAACACCTCACTCACTCACTCACTCACTCACTCACTCACTCACTCACTCACTCACTCACTCACTCACTCACTCACTCACTCACTCACTCACTCACTCACTCACTCACTCACTCACTCACTCACTCACTCACTCACTCACTCACTCTCTAAGTGACTAGGGCTATCTTTAAAAAATGGATAGGGGGCACACACACACACTGCTGTGTAAGTGGGCCACCTCCCTAGTCTCATTATACTTCACTCTATCTTGTAATGTATTCTGCTCTAATAGTGTGTGCCTTTTAGAAAAGGGAGAGTGTCAAAAGGGTTAGGCTTATGGCAAGGTTCTCATTGGGTGGAGCGGGTTCAGTGAAATCTGTAATTTTATTCAGGGTTACGATGAGTTTCAATTGGTCCCCTGTCAATGTCCTCATCTCCCCTAACTCCCAGGGAAATACTGGAAAAAGTTTTCCAGTAGAGCACTAATTCACTATTTTACAAGTGGCTCATGGCAACCACCAAAGGTAATGTGTGCGGTAATTAGATACAACACAGAACTAGAAACAACACAACGTTCAGTAATATTTTGTCTGATGTTGTATGATTTGAACACCGAGAACTGCACTAGGCTACCCCACGATTCAATTCTCCAAGTAATGTCGGCTGTTGGCGGTTGGCTGTATGGGTAGTCCACTCATTTAATGGGGAGTTAGCAAGTTGACTTCTATTTCCTTAGAATTAAATGACTTAACGTGAATACAACTTTAATACATTCTCTCGACTGTTAGCATGATTTCAATCTGAATCCCGTCGGATACAATTTCACCAGTGGTGAAGACAGAAACTCCCCAACATTTTACAGATCCCACACTACTTTTAAAGTCATCAAACAACGTATTTGGGTATGGTTTTGATAGAGACCAATGACTCCAATGTTCCATATCATACACCTTTTTACATCATTACCTGGGCAACATATATTTTAGGCATCTATTTATATAGACCACTACAAATATCAGAAGCAGGGCGCAGTGCATTTACCATTATGCTAATAATTACTAATCACTGGCCTGACACTGTAGTCAAGTGGCCCTTCAGTAGTGACCGGGCTTTGGAATAGTTGACCATTGTCACTGTGTGTGTGTTTCACAAGAGCTTACCCCAACGGAGGGGGATTACGGTGTCCCTCCCTCCATTGAGCAAGCCCTCACTTCAGCCAAGTGGCCTTTCAGGGTTACGACTGTTCAACAGCGAGGGGAGACGGGCTCTCTCTTGAGTGGCTACATGAGTGCATCACATCCCCCCCCATCTAGTTCAGCAGTGAGGTGCCAGAGCCACAAGGTGTAATGGCCTACGGAATTAGTTCAGAATTGCTGTCTGGTAGAGAATACAGACTTGATTTTGTCAACTTGCAGTAGAACAAGAAAGTAAAACGAAACAGGCGTTGATCTTGCCATGCACTCGCTATGATAACTCGACATGTTTACTGATGATAAAGTTGCAATGGTACGCCAGTTAACACATGCCTAACGTGTGTGTGTGTGTGTGTGTGTGTGTGTGTGTGTGTGTGTGTGTGTGTGTGTGTGTGTGTGTGTGTGTGTGTGTGTGTGTGTGTGTGTGTGTGTGTGTGTGTGTGTGTTTTGACAGGAGAGCCTACCTGTGTGGCGGCTGCAGGTTCAGTGGAGCACGGGCAGCCAGAGTCCAGAGGAGACCGAAGCTTTGCTCAAGGTAAAATCAACATGCAACAACGTGCGTGGTGCGACAGTTTTATTCTTACTGTATGGGATATTATTAATAGGGCTATAGTCAAGCTCTGCTTCAAGCAGAACAGACTTTGATGAAATAGAATATAATATTCATAAGTATGCTTTTAATTTGTGTATAGAGTGAGCCCTTTATGGGGAACCGGTCATCTTCAATGGGGGCCACCATGTTGCGTCGTCATGTTCCTACTGTAGTACAGGCAAACGGCTCTAAGAAATGTGTTCTGGGCTTAGAGTTCTAGGAAGGAGGGGAGCGTGTTATCTCCATGGCTGCATTTGTGCTTCCTCATGTCTACCGTTCCGTAGGAGCAAAACAATGAGCCATGTTGTTTAGGAAATGTGCCCCACACCATGGTGTTGTATTCTAAGTGTGAAAAAAGCTTATCCATCCACTCAATAGGCTCAACTCTATGTTGAGAAACGTCAATAATGTTACCACCGCAATGTTTCTTTTGCAATGTGCTACAATATGTAGGACGTATAAAGATATCCGATTTGTGATTGGCAAAACTGATTTATTTGCAGGTATAGCTGTCAAAAGTCCACCTTGGTGCGATTTAAACTAAATTTTCCGTTGGCTCCAACCTGCAACTCACCACTTGTTGCTAAAAGAAAGAAAGGCTTGAATGACCTTTTTAATATAACGGATGGCAATTAAAACAAAGTGGCAATGAGTGCCACGATGCCAATTCTGATAAGCTCACACTCGGGCCTATCAAACATTACACAAAAGGGCGCCCAAAAAAAAATAAAACAAAAAACGTATTGCTTACATTCTGAGAGGATATACCTACATCCTTTTTTGTCATCCTTTTTCGTCTTATGAAAGTAACACCAACGATTGTCCGGCCAATGACAATTGGGTCAGACAAGAGCATATCGACAAACCAAAGAGAAGGTGTCCCTAATTGTTTATTCCTGGACTAATGACAGCATCCAGGCATTAATGTTTTGGAAATGTTTCACTCCACACCTCCCAGGTGTAATGGCTTCCATGAGGTGACAGTTCCTGACAGGAGCGGCCTAATCACTGCTTTCTTTGGCGCCACCACATTCCAACCAGCGCTTTTGTTTTCCTAAGGTTTAGCCTCTCAACGGCAGCGCTAATATTGCTAAGAATCTCATTCAGTGCGAAAGGAATGTTGGCCCAGGATAACAAAATATGTTTTTGTGCAGTGTGAAAAGCAGGCAACTGGCATCGCATGATTGAGGACCCTTCACAACCATATTATAACATTCAGTTTGTTGAGCGATTTGGGCGTTTTACTTACATTTTCTGCACATGAATGGATGTGCTACTAATATTGGATAATTGCCCTTGAATAACACTATCCGGGCATGTATTGGGTTTGGGTTAAATGCGTGACCATGTCAGGTCAGAATCTACTATCAGACATAAATAGAGATGGGTTTATTGAATGTCATGGGTAGCTAGCTACAAACCTGCAATCATCAACTGATAATCACCACAACAGCATGAAATGGTTTCGTCACTGCTGTGGAAAGTCTGGCATTGTCTCTGAGAATTGGGATAGAACATTATTCACCAAATGACCCAACTTTGTTCGGCCCAATTAAATGCGAGTGTCCTGTGTGCACCTTGTTTGTTCCTAGAGAGGTGTGCTGTCTGCAGTGCCGGCTGTTGCCATGGAGATGAAAGAGTGTTATCTCGACTGGTCCTCCGCCACTGGGGGATACAAGAAGGCTAGGAAGACGTTTGTAAGGTAAGAGAATATCGTTTTAGCTTAGTTTGTCCTTCAGACGATAACAATGATATGGAAATCTAGGAAAATGTATTCATTCTTGAGAATGAAAGCATAAATTTTTTTATTTCTCCATCCCACAGTCTGCATGAAAGCCGGCCTTTCTCCAAGACCTTTTTTACCAAAATGATCCAAATTGAGCTGGAACAAGTAAGTATACCGGACATGTCTCGCCAGAAACTAATGGATCTTATTAATTTAATTTAGTCACTTCAGTCTTCTCATATTGATGAGCTTTTTCTAGACCCACTTTTAAACGGCCCAAAAGGCGGTGGACAAGCAATTAAAAAGCAACATTTTGTGTGCCGTGTTCAGAAATTGTTGCTGGAAGTTTTCTTAAGAGAGTTTCTGAGCCGTGGCTAAGAAAGATGCTTGTGTTTTCCCTAGGCCTCTCCCAAGATGAGCAACCTGAGGGACTCCTACGAGAGGGCTCTGCGAGAGTTTGGCACCTCAGACGAAGGTGAGAGTAACTAAGAGGGTAAAGCTGAGGGCTGCTAGGATCACACTCCACTTCCATGACATGTAAACAACAAGCCATTGTGTTTGCCAGGGTGTGAGAATATTTTTAACATGGAACCAGACCACATTATATTAACTTAAAGCAGAAAAAATGGTCAATATCGTTGGAAAAAGGGTAAATGTAATGTATAACAAAATAGTATAAAAAGGATTGGTCATTAAACTGTTCAATGCTGCAACGAAAATTGCAGTGCAAAAAAAAGATGAAACCATTAACAACTAGTGATGTGGGTATTTGATTCTCTGAACCGGTCTGTCGGGTCTTTTTAAAGCCCTTCACTATCAGGCCTGACCTGTGGTCTCATAATCACAGTCCTTCACTGATGGGTTGAGTACGTCTGAACTGACCACATTTGCCATCCATCTAGCCAAGGAAAATCTGAGTACAGTTTGTTAAACACACACACTCACTCACTCACTCACTCACTCACTCACTCACTCACTCACTCACTCACTCACTCACTCACTCACTCACTCACTCACTCACTCACTCACTCACTCACTCTTGCCTGACCAACCGGGATGGCATTCAGCCACATTAGTTTACCGTAGAGCCTCTGCATCAGCCATATGAAATGATCTCCCCCCCCTGTAGTTCTGTAGTGCCATTAACATGTTCTCCCTGCTCCAGATCTGTGGCTGGGGTACATCAAGGAGGAGCTGGGGGATCCGAGGCCAGCCTGAGAACTGTGGCAAGCTGTACTGGAGAGCCATGAAGCTGCTGGAGGGGGAGAGTGTGGAGAGATTTGTCTCCAATTATACCCTGCTCCAGACCGGACACCTCTGAACACCACCTGTTGGGCTCCACAGCTGACCCCAGCAGAGTTGCAATCACTGAGGCCTGAATATGTGGGTTCATTCCAACCATTGGGGAAATCCCATGTAAAAGACGGGTTGCTTCTGAGTTTGTTGGAGATCAATTGCAGGGATTGTGCAGTATAAGCATCAATCTTGTCTTGGTCCAAATATAACCATAACCATCCCTTCTGTATGTCAATGAATGATGGATACATGGTACCACAGACGCTTGTTCCTGTTTGATGAGCAATGATTCCCTGTTTATTTGATATTAAAGGAAAAGCTTTTGGCATAAAAAAGATCTTATTTTATTTATAATTATTCATTAGAATGGTTTTCTGTTTGTGTTGCTCTGTGACAACAGTTGCAGCTGAACACGGATATTTATCAGTAGGCACATTGTATTTATCAGATAGCAACACAGTATATACACACTTAAATTACATTATTTTGAACATTAATTCTATACACGCAGTGGAATCCATGGAGCCCTATATTTATCTCAGTAGTTTAGCAAAGGTTCAAGTACAGATTGTTCATATTTACATGTTCCATATTTGCCCTCACTTTCATTTCAAATGGTGAAAAATAGTGCCTTATAAAACTAGAACATAAATTAAGCAGCATGTGTTTTCAGTACCAGGGGAAGTTTTACATAATTTAAATCAAGTGGATGTCTTCTCAACCTTCCACATATAGATTCAAATGTTTGTAAAAGTAAATATTGTAATGATACTTATGACAACTTCTTATTCTTAATACACGTTATCAATTGCATCTAGACAGATCTTGTACACACTCTTGAACACGCATGTTCGAGTATTTTAAGAACTCTAGAAACTGAAAAGTAAACTTAAAATCTGCACATGGACAGTAAACTTCATTTGGAATAATGGAGCATCAAAATACAGTACTGTCATTGTTAACCATGACTACATTGAGTGAAATAAGGATCACAATTAGCCATATACAATGATTTGAAGTATTTCACTCTCAAGACCAGATTTGATCATTTGTATTCAGTTATACGTTAAAATTATGTTCAGTTCCTCTCAACATAGCAGTGTTAACAGTGGCTACGTGAGTTTGCTTAATATTTGACTAGGTAGGTGTGAGTTTGGGCAATACTCTATTTGCTTGTTGCAAAACATTATATAAATGGACTAAATTTAGTTTAAAACTCTTAGTTCAACCGTGAAGACAATTGGTAGATAACCACCTACACTCCGAAGTTACCTGTAGTACCTGTTGAAAAGACTTGGGAAAACTCCTTAGCCCATGGTCCTGTTTTGTTATTGTAGCATTACATTAATCTCACACCTGTGATCCCTTTTGGCAACGACGGGCAAGTTAATAATATTACATAACTTGAATAGCAGAAAGCACAAAGGTAACCACGGACAACACATAGGGGATGGTGGATCAGACCGACCTACAGGGGTTATAAATATGGCCTTCATGGATCCCTCATGTGATCACCAATTGAAAAACGAGCATGCATTAGATGTGCAGCCCTGTTTTAACCTGGCTGTCAAGAATGCCTGCCCAATGCTCGGAGAATTTGGGGATAATAATAATGCCACGTGACACCCAGGAGCATCACGCATATATAGCGGTAAGAGTTCTCAATGCCTGGGGGCTAAAGAAAGCAGCAAGAAACCAATATTGAACAGCTCCCCGTCTCAACGTCTGCTTCTGCATCGATCAGAGGTACTCCTGTCCCTGCACATCTCCACCCAGATGCACGCACTGATCATTATTACATCTCTTTAGAGTGTTCTTAAATTAAAACCCATTGATGCGAAGGTTAACAATGATACAAAACAAAACGTTGCCTGAATGACCCTAAACCCTCCTCGGACTCAGATCTTTTTCAAGAGGATATAGGTGAAGAGCATCACCACACCGGCCGACAGTGCCCCAATGACACACTGGTGGATGCTGAGGACGTCCTCCAGGGAGTGGATGCGTTCCTCCATCGCACTTGTGTTCATGTAGTCATAGATGGAGGCGCCGATGCTCCACACTGCCCACACGACGTCCACCAAGGCTTTCATGGTGGGAGAGACCATAGCGAGGGTCCCACGCTACACTGAGAATACAGAGAGAGATTAGGGGTAAACCGCACGACAACAGCTGGACATGATGACAGTTATAAACTAATGGAACTATTTAATTACTTGTCATCTTCTGGTCTGTACTGGTTTTTGGGCTTAACATTGGTTTCATATGATTCGTCATTTAATATGCACTTTATCTCCGGGGCTGTCACATTACAGAGAACATCCTTCGCGTCATTCAGCACATCGAGGGTGTTTTACATCTACAACAACGTATTGCTTTCGAATGTCTGTGTTTAAACGCGATACACGGGCAAGAAGTTATAACGATCACTAGTTTAGATACAACAGGCTTTGTTTCGTCTAACAAATGTTCTTGTGCTCCACGTTAACAACAACAACAACAATGCCTTAGTACGACTCCTTCTCGCAGAGAAAATGAGCACAGGCGTTGTGACATACTCACCAACGAGTGTCCGCCGGTCGTCCATGGTCCAAACGCCGTGATACATTCGTAATGAGCTTCGAAAAGTACGATATGCTTCTCGTTTCAGAGAATGCGTCTACAGCCCTGTACGTGGGCGCTGGGGCCCAGCGTGGTGCCGTCACGGGGGGGGGGGGGGGGCGTCATTTTTATTATTACCACTAGAGGTCAGCCTAAGCTAAGTAATGGTGTGACTCACAAAAGGTGTGATACCTGCCGGCTTGTAGCCTCCCAGTCGGAACGGCAGCATCCATATTACTATTTAAGAGAGGACCCTGGGCAGCAGACCCACGGTTTTGGAAACAGCTTCAGGATAACGAACGCTTATGCCGTTCGGGTCGACATCGGCTGAGCCTACAGATAACTACTGCCTGTGTTTTGTAGGCTGAATGTTGTCCTTCTTTTAAACGAAAACGGTAATAGTCTAATAGACCGTGGATATGCGCAACTATTGCAGCGCAAAGCAAGGGTCGAAATTCTGCAATTACGGGCGAACCCAAGTGTCGATCTTAAAATAAACAGGTCCACCACTTAGGAGGAAAGCATGTTGGGGAGGGCTCGGCTAGCCCATATATCACCTCGTTCCAGCTGTTAGTAATATCGTGGTCACGGGTTGCAACACGGCAGCACCAGCAGCGTACTCCTCTCCAGAATGGATATGTGGGTCCTGGACGTGCTTGTTGGCCACGAGGTCGCCGCCTTTCCGCACGTCGACCATTGAAATGCAGGACGGGAAAGCGGGCACAAGACGCCAGACGTCTCTTCTTCTTTTTCTTCCTCTGCTTCTTATGCTTCCTCGGAGGGGGTAAAACGTGGCCTGGCTGGGCGACTTCTTTCGGTCAACAATGGGTGAGGATAATCGTACAACATTTGGGAGTCGTGCAATAACCTGCGCAAAGTGCTAAATAAACAGGGGCGGTGGTGGTGGTGATGGACGCCGATCTCCAACTTCGTACGCGGCCGCGGTCTTTAGACCAGACGGTCCCGTCAAATTAGCAGTGAGTGCGTCGGATCCCGGTCACCCGCTTCCCGCCGGGATGCGGACGCCCACCGGGGATCGCCCACCACGGGGAAGACAACAGGTAACGACCCAATCGACGTCCTTAATCCCCCCCTCCCTTCCCTCAGACATTTGTACAATTTGACCGTAGGTTGGTTGTTCCAGTGGGGCATGGTGGATGATCAGTCGGTAGAAGGGAATACCCTTGTAGAAAGGTGTGTAAAAGAGACGCGTTCACTGTTTTATTATGCGTCGTGGAGAATAGACAGGCGTTTAGGTGTTGAACTTCCCGAAAGAGTGGGGTTGGTGGTGATATTGTGCGTCAGAGGTCTTTGCGGGCAAGGTGAGTCCTCATTCATTCAACTGTCCTACACGGTGTTGAACTTCCCGAAAGAGTGGGGTTGGTGGTGATATTGTGCGTCAGAGGTCTTTGCGGGCAAGGTGAGTCCTCATTCATTCAACTGTCCTACACGGTGTTGAACTTCCCGAAAGAGTGGGGTTGGTGGTGATATTGTGCGTCAGAGGTTGGGTCTTTGCGGGCAAGGTGAGTCCTCATTCATTCAACTGGCCTACAAAGTCCCAGTTTCTGGTTCATGTGACAACCTGGTTCCACACCCCTCTGCTGAGATATCAGAATGGGCAAAAACAGCCAACACAAAGATATGGATTTTTAGGGATTACTGCCTTCATATTTGCCATCTGCCATTTGATAAATGACCGTCACATAGGCTTATACAAAGCAATAAATGGTAACTTAATGCGCCCTATAAAAAATGTGAACTTTCTCAGGACCTCCTTGAAACAGTTAGGCCTACAAAAAATAATTCGAATAAGCATCTAAACCCTTGCTGAACAAATGGTTATTATTAGACCACTAAATCGTTGCTTCACGATTGTAAAATAGGCCATACATTTGCCATGATTAGGCTGTGTTCTTGTTTCTGAAAATAGCACGCCCTAAACGTTGTGCACTGCGTTGTGCACTATCAATGTCCATTCCTATACATTTCTGATTGGATTTGGGATTTAAAAACAATTCAAACATGTTTTTGTTAATAGGCCTACGAAATATTGGAGCATTTATGTCTTTGTGTCATCCATTACTTTGTAAGTTAAAGAAAGCCATTTACCTCATAATATTTCTGACCCCACAATGGACATAGTTTAAAAATAAACTAGTCGTTGCTAAAAAAAAGGATAACATAGAAAGAGTATGCTACAGGAGTTGACACAAAACAGGATCTCCATTATATTAACATTAACGCCTAGATAAGCAGATTAATTTCAAGTTCCCTGTTTCGCCCGGCCCTTAATAAAATAAAATGCAGATGAAGCAGATGAAGGTTTAAGCAACAAGATTATTCAAGGCGTCAATAAGTAACAAGTTTATCCTTCACATTCAATGAGTTAAGTGCGTAAGCTGTTTTGCGAAGCAGTTTCTATATCTGTCCTGACCCAAGCATGCCACGCATAACTGGCTAATGAATTTAGCAAATGGACACTAGATGCTTTATGTAATTAATAGAGCGGTTAGCGACAGTAGCATCTCCATGCTTAAAGTGACACATAGGTAAGACATTTGCTGAATCAGGGGATTTTTTTGTATGACTGCTTGCAAAAGGATGACCTCAACATCAACAATTATTAAAACACATACAAATATCTAGGCAAAGCACATATCTTTAGTAGGAACTCGACATAAAATCGTTATTGGGTCCCACAGGGTATTCGCTTTTTCCAATAATATCTTGCTCTAACCACTAATATTGAGTCATAGAATATACTTTTGTAAAAGTCTCCAAAATACTGATATCAAATAATGTTAAAACTAACTAATTATTAGTTTCTTATCGTAACAATTCAGTCAAGACTCAAATATAAACCCCTGTATTTCTGAGAAGGTTTGAATACAATTTCTGCATTAAGTATTAAGTATATTTGAAGGCTATTTGCTGAAAACAAGTAGGCCTACAATCAATAAATGTAAAAACATAAAGGTCTATGGTCTAGGTAAATACATCCGAAAAGTGAACATAATAGAATATGAGTAGTTGACATGTAACCATAGACAGCTCCTCCTTATAACACGCTGGAGATTTAAGGTGTACTGCGTTCATCCGTCATTAGACCAATGATTACACGGCGCTCGCTACAACCGAGTCTACTTAAGAGCAATGTCACACATCCCAAAAAAGTGGATAAACACACTCGGGCTGAAGCTCCCGTGCGTTCTCTTTACAAGGCGCGGTGGGGGTGGGGGGGTAGAGAGTTAGAGAGAGGAGCAGAGGACCTAGTAAGGGAGGGATCGGAGGAGCAGGCCTGGTTTGGATAAGCCCCATCGCGGCTGTGGGGAGCCCGGGGGGGGGCGGGGAGTGCTGCTGAATCAACGTTTGATATGCAACAGCGACGGCCCAGGACCGCCTGCCAAGCCTCTTGCAGTGGCATGTCACGTTGTTAAAAAAATAGGACTAATATCGCCACTTGTTCGCTTTTGCTGCTCACATTATTAGTCCACATGACACACCCCTCTCGTTTTCCGTTGGGGGGCACGCGGGGGGGCGGGGGTCTCATATTCCCTCCCCACACGTCGTATGTAAGCAGAGTTATAGGTTTCCTTTAAATAGCTTTTTCCGACATATCCAGGTTAGCTACGTGAACTGGGTCATTGGGTTTGTGCAGTCCTGTGAACACAATTGGGAAATGCCTTAAAATGGAAAGGTGATGTTTATAAGGGCATGTGACGAGTGAGCCTGTAACAAAGCATGCGTATGTATGGCCTCACAATGGCTTTACGGTAACAAAGCGTGCGTATGTATGGCCTCACACTGGGTTCACTCAGTATTTTTATTTATTCTTTTGCCCAGTTATGAACAAGAGAGCAAAACTCAAAAGCGGCTCTCGGAGCTAATGTTCTCCCCTCCACCCTCCCACTTTTTAAAACCAAAAAAACGAAACAGCATTATGAACATGCAAATCATTAAAGCTTTTCACCTGTCTCTTGCTAAAAGTAAAAACTTGTTTTGCGTGTTCGCCGTGTCGCTACGCCGATAGCCCGAGTTACGACCTCCAAGCCTTGTCTCGACAAGGCAGTTTAAAAGATGGCGGATAGATCTTGATACTTCTGGACTGTAACTCAAATGGGGACGAGGAAGCTAGCGCAGGGCGAGAGAGAGAGAGGAGAGGAGAGAGAGGGAGAGAGGGAGAGAGAGGGAGAGAGAGAGAGAGAGTGAGAAAAAGGCAGCAAGAAAAGTGAGGGACTTTTAGGGGCAGCTGTGTTTAATTAACCCAGTCATAATGCCCCTAAAAATCCTTATTGCTCTTGCAATGGTCAACAAATCTCCTGTTAAAGCGAAGCAAGGATGTCTGTGGTGCTGCATTTGGATCTGCATCCCTTCAACAACCTGTTGCCCCCCGTCGCCTGCCCCTTCGCCCGCACAGCAGTCGATGCAGTCCACTAAAACGTACAACGGACAAATCGAGAATGATCGATCTTTGCGGTGGTTTTAGAAAGAGTATAGGTCTGGTTTTCTTTCCGTTTTAGTCTGTCAGCGCTCCTTTGATAACATGACAGAAGCGAAGGTTTTTCTGCCAGCGTTCTTCAATGCCAAGTTGAGAGATGGGGGGGGGTGGGATTTTTGCGCCAAACACAAGGAGGTAAAGGCAATAAATCTCATGTGTAATGATCCTCGCCTGTTCTGATGTTGAATTATGTATGACTTCCATTATGGTGTGAACTGTGAACGTCGCTGTTATTATATTTTCAGTCTAAGGTTTTTATAGTCGTAGCACACACAGAGCACAGTCACCCTACCGTGTCCTTCAGACGTCTGCGGTCTGTTTAGACGGGCAGAGTGGTCGGATGGAGACGCAAACAAGAGGAAACATGAGGGCACGCATGGAAATACATATTGACACACTCACGGCAGGCTTATAGACAGACAGACGAGATGGACATGCTTACAATCCAATTGACTGGTGGACGACAGACGGGTAGATTCAGACAACCAGGAAGTGTGTCACAAGCAAAGAAGGCTGGCAGACAGACGGGGAGACAGACAGGCAGAGAGAAGCAATATAACGGAGCTAGAATGCTACACAGGAGGCAGATAGAGGAACAGACGCACAGACGGTCGGAGACACAGCTGGGCACAGAGACTGACGAGGAAAGCTTTTCTGGTGTGGGTGATGCGGTGGGGTGGGGTGAGAGAGTGGGTGGCATGGACTAGACTGGAGCTCAGCATGTCGGAGTCAGTTCTCCTTCTTGGGGACCGCTTACAGGGGAAGACCGACGGTAGTGTCCCCTTCAGAGAGAGAGAGAGAGAGACGAGGATGAAGGAGCTGAACATCAAAGATACAGATGGAGAGAGAGAGAAAGAGAGAGAGAGATAAATAGAAAAAGAGCCAGGAAAATGGGCGACGGAAGGTGTGGAGGCCATGACTCAGGAGGACATCAGACCACGTGGAAAGGGAGAAGGAAGCAGTGGAAGGAAAAAGGAAGTGAGGAGGGAGGGAGGGAGAGAGGGAGGGAAGGGTAGGGTAGATATTACTCATCAGAGCATGTGGACTCTCATATGGTTATCACAGGACCCGACTGTGTCTTTTCTGAAGCTCCCTAACAGCACCCCCCCCCCTCCCCAGGCGCTGGGCCGAGAATGAGCTGAACCCTCCTCTGACCATGGTGCGTCTGGCCTGTGGGGCCACAGCCTCAGAACTGCTCTTTGGAACCCTTTCTCACTGCTGTTCACTCAAAGGCAATTCTTTAAGGAGAACTTATAGTTTTTCAACTTGGACCCTATTGGGTCTGATGGCAGTAACACGGGCAACACATTTCTGAAATTGTTCTAGTATTGAGCATGAGATCTACAGCCGAATAGAAGAAGAACCAGGGGCCAGGTTGAAAGATCCCTGGACTTCCCCTTTAACTCTTTCACTGCAGCCATCCTTTTTGTTCGAAATAATGAGTGCGGAAAGAAGACGATCGGTCCACCCACACATGGCTCATCGGTGAGCTAGAACGTTTTCTGACGTGGGTCTGACTATTTTACAATGACCTCCGCCCTTGCAATGACGAGGTGGATTGAGTGGTATTGATATTATCACACGATTATGAAATTTTTTTAACAAAGAGGGATGGACTATAATAACCTCACTTTGGTGTAAACAAATGAACGCAATGTTGTAACATTCATGTTCTGAATGCCAATGCTGTTTCATTTCCGAGAGCCACAAATCCATTTTGATGCAGTTCTATTAACGATCAAGGCCAGCATAATTCTATGTGTTTCTTATTTGCGCCACCCCGTCTTAAACACTGATCAAAGTGTATGGTGCAGAAGGGAGGGATAAGGCATGTCTTCTGCCTTGTGCCAGGAAGACAATACTTAACTTGAGCTATAACTTGAGCAAGACAAAAACATTGGCACCTTTGGTTGCTGGATTATGGGATTTCGGCAGTGAGAGAATCATGAATGACACCCCCCTGTGTCATTTAATACGTGGTTGTGGCTGGTCACAATGAGTGTTAATCATGGAGGGAGAGAGTGTTGCTCCGTCACTTAAAAAAAGATCTGTTAGCGCCGCAGCATATATCTTGGTTTAACAACAAGTCTGAACACGCATCCACTCTCTTTTGCATTTAGTCTCACGGTTCGCATTGTTTAATAGGTTTAACAAAGACACTCAGATTACCACCGTACATCCAAATGAGGAACCAGCCGTCAGTTGAGAACGGTTCCCGCGGTTTTCTTCCAGTGCGGCGAAAAACGTTACATTTCTTGGTGACTCACTCTATTTGTCAGGCCTCTGATTTACAGTTGAGTGCTTCCAGAGGATGACAGAACACAATGTTGGGTGATTAGCAAGCAGGCCAACAGCCAATGCCAATACTATGGCGCTAGGATGTACAAGAGGGCAGAGCCCAAGGTGTTGACAGGTAGCCAACTGATGGTAAGAAGGTGATCCATGTGCAAACTGCCTGTTCCCACGTGTTTTTTTTCCTTCTTTTTCTCTTGATGTTTGAAAATGTGCTTATGCAGCAAAACGTGGAGGATGAGCTCGCCCAATTGTTACATGACTCGACATGGAGGGATAGAAGCACCACACCCAAACACAGGAGCCCAGTCCGGCTACCAATCCACCACCCCCATCCACAAAAAGCCCCAGATCTCGCTAAACAACCTTGCCGTGCAAGGGTGTGGGTGGCCTCACCACTATCACGAGTGGAACCGCTCAAATCCAAAGCAAACACAGGAGACAAAGCTACAGCCCGGAGAAAAAAAAACGTCCCCATCAGTCAGTTTGTCAGTAATTAGTTCCAGGTATTCCCTGTTCCGGGACTAAAGAAAAAAAAATACTTTACCGTCACAATTTCAACCAGCACTATTCAGACAGACAAATGCAGGCCGGAATATCGTCTCAAATACCAGAATGTAGGTCATCTGCGCCTCTCCTCCATTTGTTAATACAACGATAAACAATACAAATTGATAGATAGTCAACTTAACTGCTTTAGCAAGTACGAATAAACTAACATGCAAAGGCAACACTGAGGCTTCTTGTGCCGGAGAGATCTGTCATCACATGTGGCCGTTCTAAACAACATAGCAGAGCTATGCTTAGTGGCCAAACCAAAAGTTTAAAATAAACAATAAATGGGATTTCAAAGCCTCTTAGATAGCTTTAAGAGGTGTCATTTTACGCGCCCTCTCTCTCTCTCTCTCTCTCTCTCTCTCTCTCTCTCTCTCTCTCTCTCTCTCTCTCTCTCTCTCTCTCTCTCTCTCTCTCTCTCTCTCTCTCTCTCTCTCACTCTCTCCTCTCTTCTCACTCTCACTCTCCTCTCTCTCTCTCCATCTCTCTCACTCATCTCCTCTCATCTCTCTCACTCACTCACTCACTCACACTCACTCACTCACTCACTCACTCACTCACTCACTCACTCACTCACTCACTCACTCACACACACAAATGATGAACAAGGTCCCTCCACTTAGGCAGTAAGGCAGCATCTTAAGTACACACACATCCCAAGGTAAATGCATGCATGTACAATAACACACGCATGCACACGCACACGCACACACACACACACACACGACACACACACGCACGCACGCACGCACGCACCGCACGCAACGCACGCACGCACACACACACCACACACAGCACGCACGCACACACACACACACACACATGCACAGAGAGGCAAACCTGTCCACCTCCACCTTTCAACTTATTTTATTCCCGCTGTTAGCTTTTCTTTGGGTTTGTCTCACTCTGTCTGCAGTGGGATGATGTTGCATCAATGCAATGCAACCGCCAACAACTCTTCAACACAGATTTTAGACTGTAGTCCCGAAACTTACGATGACATTGTGTCAAAAAGTATAAATATACCTATGTGTACATGTAGATATATCCTCATATACCTAGATGTATAGATATATCGATATCTATATATCGATATTTAGATATAGATGTAGATATATACTGTATATATATATACGTATACATGGCAACAGTCTTGTTAACTTATATCAGGAGGAGAAAAACCATCTTCCTAGGTTGGTGTGGGGGTCTTCACCTGTGAAGAGCAAAGCGCTTTTATTGTGGAAGAGAGTAGAAGTAGTGGAAGTAGTGCATGGCTTGGCAGTGGTGTTCTGCCCCGTGTGGACATGCTGGCGCTTATTGAGTCGCTGTATAGCAAAAAACGAGGTGTGTGTTTGTGTGCGTTGTGTGCGTGTGCGTGTGTGTGTGTGTGTTGTGTGCAGCAAAGATCTCCTTAGGGTGTTTGGAAGTGGTTTCTCATGCTGCAGACACACACAGCCATGTCTTTGTGTGCGCAGTCGGCAGGTGTGCGCATGTACCAATGCACAGCCGGTTCCACCCAGGGCTGCATGAGGCAGGGTGACCCCAGAGGGGGGGAAGGAACGAAAGAGTGAGCGGTGGTGTGTTAAGCAAAGTTCACCCTCCCAAGGCGTGTACTGTGTGTTGTATCTCTTTTCCTCAGTGATCACAAGGGAGAAAATGTGTGAGTCATCTCTGTGCTGGTTCATGAACTGGGACCACAGATATATGATCTTGGTTGAGATCATATATTGCGACGGTACAGTTTAGTTCATCGTAAGCGTTTTTTTTATTTCCTTCCTTTCAAATATTGAAGAGCACTCCTTAACCCCCACACACATTTTTGACATATTTCTCAGAATGCCTCACAAGGGAACAGTTATGTATGTTGAGGGGGTTATTTAGCTTTTTCCTCTGCGTCCATGATGCGTCTTTTGTAACTTAACGGCAACAAGAATCTCCGACTCTGGTCCAGATTTACACCCTGCAGTCCGTAGGCTCTCTCTTTGCCAAGCTTGGCACGGACAGGAAGAAGGGGAAACCCACCCCCCAACCACCCCTAAATAATAGTCCTTCCATTAGAGGGGGAAGAGAGAGAGGTTTTCCGCCTGCTTTTGAAACTGGCACTGGAAGTTATTGAAGTCGCGGCGAAAAAAATAAATAAAAACGCCTTCCTGGTCTTGGTGTTGGCAGAGGCATTTGTCTTCTTGGGGTACAGCTCTGAGTCTTTCCACGATGGTTGGTCTGAGGGCAGCAGTGAGCTTGCGCCTTTCTGTCTGTACACGTGGTCCCCCCCTGCCTCGGTTCTGTTGAGGGGTTGGAGGGGTTGGTTCTGCCACGCACATGTGTGTTAAGACAACAACAAGGGGATCTGCATCTGAGTATCAGCATCTCAGGCATCGGTGCTCCGTGAACTTCTTACAGCCTCACCTCTTTTAGGATGTCTTATGTTCGTCAGGGCTGAACAAAGAACCGTTTATGTTGGAACCGGCGTGATGGGAGAAGCATCGTGACAGGCAGGCCCAGGGCAGCCCGTGGCCTGTACCGCGTGTCTTTCTGGAACTATCGATTTGCTCTCGTTCGACACAGTAGCCAAAAGATAACCGAGCCTGTCGGTGCGTCCCTGCAAACCACGGATGTGTGGAATGTCAACGTTTCTGAAACGGAAAAAAATAAATAATTGGATCAACGTTTATAGGGGTGCGTATATCAACGTGTGTTTTAACTGCCCTTGGCGGTTTTGGTGCATTGTTAGTGTTGTAAGGGAATAGAATGTGGGCAGTCTTTTTTCGGTTATGGAATAACATAAATTTTATATTTTATAACACACCACGTATGTCAAACATGTAACAACAGGTTACACTTTTGTTTGGTGCACCCCAGCATCCTAGCTGTCATCTTAATGCACACAGTATTGGCACTTGTTTGTTAAACGCGAACATGAACATATTTTATGAACGAAATATTCTTAACAATCTCAAAATGATTGGTCCATCTGTAGTCTAATGCCATTTTGGAGATTTGGGACAGACGCCTTCAGGGCTGTCCCTGTGCCGTGGTAGTGAGGCCTAGGTGAACACACACACACACACACACACACACACACACACACACACACACACACACACACACACACACACACACACACACACACACACACACACACACACACACACACACACACACACACACACACACACACACACACACACACACACACACACACACACACACACACACACACACAGACACAGAAGGAGAGATAGATCAGATAGATAGTGCTGCGGCTAAATGAGTTTTGTTTGCTGCCTTGTTTACACATGATGACTTGCTAATTAAAGACCAGCTAAATAGTTATTCATCCAAAAGTGTTAATATGGTGTTTATATGGTAGGTCAGCTACTTGGAAATCGTAGCCCAATTTAATAGCATACCCTCAATAGTATCGTAGATAATTAATAGATTCCACATTCCATCTTCCAAAAAAAAGAACTATGAGATCTTGTTCTCTATTCCGTATTCTTTATTAATATGCAGCTCTCCATGATCATTGCATTTATTAACATAACGTTGATAATGTTCAATACACACCGAGAATGAGGGATGACCTCTCACACACGAGGGGTCATTGCCTTGGCCTCACTTGGGCAGTTCTGTTGTGTGTGGCGATGGGGTATGAAGACCATGACTATGAATAATTGAACGATTGGAGCAAATTAACATACCTTGTTGAAATCAATAAGCATGGTGAAAAAAAAAAGTCACATTGATTACTTAAGTAATGATTTAATCAAAATGTTTTGTTCTCGCTAGCCAGTTTACACTAGTGTACGCAAAAAAAGCATTTGAGCGTTGTCATGGCAACGAGTGTGCCTTTAAAAATACATGGTGTGTCGTAAAATATACATTTTGGGGCATTTCATGGCCTACCAAGCAAAAGCAGTGATAACATACTCTGTTGATAAACCGGTAACTAGAGATGCTGATTCTTGCCGAAATTTACAAATAGATACATTTTCTTCTGTCAACTGGGTTGTCTCATTCCACAGTCAACAGCCTCCTCAACCCCCCTTTCCCCCCACCTTCTCCCCGCTAAATAGTCCAATGTGTTTCATCGCAACATTCTTAAGGAGTTTGATGGCACTGTGTTTCATTGCGTCGGCTCAGCTCCTGGACACTGCACGGTTTCGGCCTTTGGTGTGTGGGTGTGTGCATGGTTCCATCGTCTACGGCACACCTAATAGCGTATATTGACAGAGCAACAGCCTAAGATGTTCTTCTCGGCGTCAATATAAAATATGCACAACTGAAAGCTTTGACTTCACTTTACCTCAGCCCAAAATCTCGTAGACCCCCCCCCCCCCCGCTCACTTACTTGACCGGTCAGCGCTTACTTTCGCGTCTAACACTCTTGGCTGAGGATGTCTTGAGCCAGAGTGGAGGCCGGGAGACATTGGGAGCGACCGAGAGATCAGGACAGAGAGAGAGAGGCTGGGAAGAAGCGAGATTGGGAAAGAGGTATCAAGCGAAAGAGAGAACGGCAAAGAGAGATGGAGAGAAAGATCAGGGAAAAGAGAGGGAGGGAGAGAGAAAGAGAGAGAGAGAGAGGCAATAGAGGCCAACATGATTGCAACAGGCACCAGGTCCTTATCCTGCCAGATAAGCCTTAGCAACAGCTCCATGGCATAAATCAAGTTATTAAAGAAGATGTACATAATGGAATAAACACACACTGGCGCCTCTAAAGCTTTAGGGCAGGAGAGAGGGGGGGGGGGGTCTGTCCCCACTTTGTCTCATCATCCTAGCCTCCTAACGTCCACATGAATATTAGGAATGTGATTTTTCTACTAACGCGTGATGTTCACGGGACCATGGCTATGAAAGACAAAACCACTGCCCATTCATGAAGACAATCGGTGAACAGTGACAGCCGCTATCCAAATGGGATTTAAACAGGCTGGCAGGGGGTTAGCCGTGGGTCTAGCACAGCTTAGAGGGTCTAGCACATGTCTAAGCATAGCTTAGACATTAGCATACCCATAGCGCGGGAGGTAACGTGTTTGTGAGCAGAACTAGAACATTGCGATGAGCAAGTTCTGTATGAACACTCCTCTGTTTGGTTCGAGACTGGTTCATATAGACCTCCCACATCACATTATAATGTTACTACAATAATAGCAGGCCTGCTGCACCAGTTACTCATGTGCGCATGTGCGTACACCTGCCTGCAGCTCACACACACTCACAGCACGCGCAAAAGCATACATTCACCGCAAGCACGCACATACACACCGCACACACACACACACATGCGCATGAACATATATGGAAACGCACACACACACACACACACACACACACACACACAATCTCACTCGCACACACCACACGTCAAGACAAAGGCAGCGACACATACACGGAAGCGCACTGTGGTAACCCGGTTCCATCAGCCCCGCCTCCGATCACTTAGATATTCTGATGCTCACAAACTGCCAACCAAGGCACGTTTATTAAATCCGAAAAAACTGAAAAAACGGGAATCACCCGTCAATGCAAACTATAACTAAAGAGTCTGGGCTCCGTGAGCCACTGGGGACGCTGTGGTCGTATCTCACGCGCTGTCCCGGTATCTAGATGAGGCGGTCCTTCCGTGTCGTCCTGTGGTCTTCTCTAGACCGGGTCCTGGGGCCCTTAGACAACGCCTCTGCTTCTGTTATTATTCGCTCCCCTGTGCCTGATTGGCCTCCTTCGCAGGTGTCTCCCGATTGCCTTGATTGGGGCTGCTCTAATGCAGTCCTTGGCTCCCTCTGCGGGAAAAGGGTGGTAGACTACCTGTATTACCGGCCCCCTGGGCTTCCAGAGCCGCTGTGTCGGGGCCGGGTTGCCACAGCACACACACGCACACACACACACGCACGTGCACACACCGTACGTCAATACAAAGGCAGCGAGCAACACGCCGAGCTAAGACGTTATGCTTTTAAACATGACGGCTCCGCCATCAACACCCACGCAGGTAAGAACACACACGAACGCGCACACACCGCAGTGACACTCGCCCAGGTAAGATGTTATGTTTCTAAACATAACTGCTTCGCCATCGACACACACGCCCAGGTAAGAACACACACGCACACACCGCAGAGACACTCGCCCAGGTAACGACGTTATGTTTTTAAACATAACGGCTCCGTCGTCGACAAACTCCCAGGTTACACATTCTGTCTATAGACTGTAGAAATTGCGATAAAAAAAGAGTAGAGATAATTTCTCACCTCGACAAGCAACGGCGGATCGTTAATTTTGTCATATAAAAACCGTTAAATTCAAACATCACACCGACCAACATATCAACACATAAGTCACGTGATCTTGAAGCGACAGTGTCCCTATAACACAGAACGAAAACATGTCAATAACACTAGGTGCGTTTCCATCAGCTGTTTAGATGCGCATCTAGATGCATCGCATCGGAAAATGATGATGGAAACGCCGTGATTCGCATTAAAATCCCCTGATTCGCACAAAAAAGAAATACGCTCGCTATGGCCGGGTTTTGGTTGATTCGAATGGGATGGAAACAGCTGTATGCGAATCAAGTGTGACGTAGCGCACTTTCACCCCGACTGCTTCCGGTGTTCGCGGGTCACTCAGAAGACCACACACTCCCAAAAACCCTCTGACGCCTCCTTTCCCACTCATAGGGACGTCGGCGGCGGAGACCGGTTCTCCTCGCTGGGCCAGGGCATTAATTAAGGCAGCTTGCTGTCTTCCTCCTCCTGACAGCCCCTCTAATGGCCAGGAACCAACTGCGCCGCAAGATCGAGCACCACTTCAGCACTATAGCGAGTGTAATTAATGACTGAAGTCCTCTCTCCATTGTAAAAACATCAAAACACCACATCAAAACACCGGCAGGAAGACGACGGAATGTTTACAGGCTGGTTGCCATGCCAACCCGCGGAAAATCTCGCGCGACTTCGAAAACTCGCGCAAATTTGTAGTTTTCACCAAAGTCCGTTCTTTTGATGGAAACACACATGATTCAAATTTCTTTTAATGCGCATTGCCCAGTAATGCGAATCACTTTGGATGGAAACATGGCTACAGTATGGTGAATTATGTCTATAGAGTCCACCACAAGACTACACTTTGTTGCTCAAATGTAATATTCCTCTCCTTGAGCCTCCCGAAATGTCTTTACACTTTGTTGCTCAAACTTAATATTACTCTTCTCCTTGAGGCTCCCCAATGTCTTTTGTCTTGCGATATTGGCAGCGGCGGTTATAGGGGGGGGCCAGTCGTGGGCCAGTGCCCCCGTAAAACTGAGCTCGTACCCCCTCCAAACGTTTTTCTTTTCTTTTTACCGCCGTCCGGATGGGGGGGTCGGTTGCTTGCGATGGTGTAGAACTGACGCACAACGTGGAGCTTGAGATTTATAATATATCATACTGTCTTTATTGCTGTTGGTGATGCATGATACTGAGTGGTTTGATGTCAGTGAAGGAAACCAAAGATGTTGTAAGATTGACAATTGCTTTAACCGATGAAACATTTCAAATGTATAATATTGACAATTGCTGTAAATGAAGGAAACACTTAATACTATGCTCCTGAAATAAATGCTGAAAAAGCCAAATATTGTATGTTGTGTTTTTGAATGCCGCTACTTGGTGCTAAACTAAATATTTTGGGTTCAATGTGCCCCTCCAACAAAACCACTGGCCCCAGTCCGGCCCCCCCATGAAAATTGGTCTAGAACCACCCCTGGATATTGATATCCCCTTTCCCCCCTGCGGACTGTTTTAGTTGTTTTATTTTTCTTGTGTTTTTGTGTATGCTATGTGTGACTGTAGGCTACTACTGCCTGTCTTGGTCAGGACACTGGAAGAGATGTTTAATCTCAATGGTCATTATTCATTTTAACAAACCAATAGTAGTTGCCTTGCACTTTAAAATGTCAATGCACTTTTCAGACCTGAATAACAGTAAAATCTATTTAATAATTGCTTTACATGCATACTAGTATACTAAACTTTCCATTGAACAATTACCCCTGTTACCATAAATTGACTAATTGTATAATGTAATCAAAGGCTCACCCACTAGCTGCTTTCAGACACACGTGTAAGTTCTGATAGTTCTCCTGATGGGCCGTATGTGTGAACAACATATCCTGACATTTGTACCCTGAAAATCTCCTGAATAATAGAAATTAGAGTAGAGTATAAAGTCGTTATTTCTCACACCACTTCAGAGGGCAGGTTGATGACACTTCTGTATGTCATTGAGTTGCCCCCTAAATGATAATCAGCCTGTTGCCTTTTGTTCGCTTAAGTGTTAAAAAATATTTAAATGTTGGCACTGCTTCTTAGAGTCATTTGTGGTAAACGAGTGTTAAACGTTGAGAAATTATAGGCAAAATGTTATTATATTATGCGCTCAGAAATTTGTTACATTATCGACTGGGGTTTCTGCATAATTGTTATGGGTTTAATTACAACGAGAGGTTGAAAACTCTAGTATATATAATAGTGTTTTTTTTATATAATATACACAAGTATATATATTATATGATACACAAGTATCATATAAGATACACAAGTATCATATAATGCTGTGGATATTGCAATAACCCCCCCAGAGAAACGTTTTGCTCTCTGTCTGTAACCATTATATGTTGTACACTTTGAAATCATTTCTAATCTGCATTGCTGATTTTTTAAGCAGAATAACGTTTGAAAATAATAAGTTATTGCACATTTTGTATTTTTGTATTGATTTATATGTCTGGAATCAAACATCTTTATATCCTTCATTTGTAATCGTCTTTAGTACTGGACGTGGATCACTGTCAATAGCTAGGATATTTGATATTGTTAGATAGAAATTTTGGTTCTTCAGGCAAAGCATATATGTGTCTTGCATGTTGCCTTATTGGTTCCACGCCTGTACTTGACACACAGTTTATCTTGACAAGTCCACTGATTTACTGGCGAAAAACAAAAACTCTAATCCTTTCAGATAATGAGCCCAGTTCCTCCAGTCTGGCAGACCTTCGTAGTGTTTTTTATTCTCAGAACGTTCTTAGCTCACACTAAAGCGCGGCTGATCAGGTTGAGTTAATTCTAAACTGCCTTTAGTCTGTGAGAGCGCTAAAGGCATTAGGTACCTGTGGGCCCAGTCCGTTACCCATACTGTGTTACACTGCAAAAAGCTTACTTGGAATACAACTGCAACCAATGTCTTCCAGTGGGGGTTTAGATATCACCCTGTTTACAAAATCACATTTGTTCATTAAGTTCCCCACAAAGAGCTCACTTAAGTTAACCCAAACCAGTCCTTGAAAGGAAGAAAACCTATAGGCAGCGAGAGAAAGTCAAGTCAACAGATTTTGCAATGCTGAACCTTTCTCAATATTCTGTGAGCTCTGAATATAATTCCCCTGCCTGTCAGAACACATTTATGTCCTTGCTTCACCAGAACACAGTGTGACATTAGATTAGATACAACTTTATTATTGTATATAATCAGAGCATATGGAAAGGAGGGATTTTGAATAGGCAATTTTGTTGTAGATACATTTTCTAATGTCTGTTAAGACAACTCAGACAACAGTTTCTAATGCAGGGAACAGTGAGAGTGGTAATGAATGGTTAACTGGGTTGTTAAGCACTCGGTACCACTGTTAAGTATGCCTTGTCATTTGGCCGTCACCATGACAAGGTAAAGGATGTCACACGCTGGTGGGTGTCACGTGTGCTTAATTGTCAGTAGCAAGCAAACTGTGCTATTCTTTGTTAATTGAGTCCTGTTGAACGTGTCATGCTCGCTCACAGACACACACACACACACACACACACACACACACACACACACACACACACACACACACACACACACACACACACACACACACACACACACACACACACACACACACACACACACACACACACACACATGCGGACACGCACGTATGCACACACACACATGCACACACTCACTGGCGCGCAAACACTACCTCACACACACACTAATCAAACAAATGCTATGTATACAGTTGTATAGTATATTCTCAGATTACAATGAATAACTTTTGTGTTGTGAATTGTATTGGCACATTTGATAGGAATGGCTGAACCCTGTCACTAAAAATAATATAAAGCAGCAGGCATACTATACTGTACTCTACTGCACTTTTTAAGCAAAGAAATGATATGATGGATTGACGGCTCAATATCTGGCCGTCTTGTTCAGGGGAGAGGAGGGGAAAAGGGAATGTAGGAAACTAGGAAATGTTCCTGCCTTTAGATTTACAGCCAATGGGGTGGTGCGGATTCCTTTACTGCTCCTCTCTGTGCGGTGTGGGCGTCTCTGTGTGTCTAGCAACACGCTGCGTGTCTGCATGTACGTGGTACGTCAAGGTGATATTAAGGAAGGCGATTCTTTGCTACTTTGGTAGACATTAGTTGTTAATGTCCTCCATAATTATCTGAAATGACACCATATTTTGGTGAAAGCCTCACTTAGGTAATAACCAGGCTGTGGTTCGGCCGATGTGTAGGTATAATAAACAATGACGAGGCTGACATAAAGCAAAGAAATTGTGAGGAACAAGAGGAATTTATGGAATTTATTAAGTGAACACTATGGGCCCACTTTATTAATTATTTACTTTATATGGGTAGGACAAATATTGAATTCATGAAATGAATGAATGAATGCATGGGTGTGAATGCATTAGTGGCCCCTCAGGCCTATATAATGTGGTATTATAATTATCTCATCTGATGCGTTTATTAGATTGTTGAGGTATTATGAGGGATATATTACTATTAATAATAGGCCTACAAATTGTTTTCACAGTTAATCAGAATCCAGAGAAGCCAAAAGGGAAATAAAAGTGGTAAAGAGTATTTTCCTCCTGGTCTGCTCCCAATGGAGGATTGGATTATATTTTCAGCTCTACCTCAGAACCATTTGTCCGCCAGGCCTCTTGGCTGACTTGTAGTCACTGTGGTGTGCTTTTAATATGAAAAGTAATGTTTTCACTACCTCACCTATCCAGCCCCTGCCAGTGTGCCTGTCCAGCACAGAGTCTACCTTAAAGATCTCCTCACCGTCCTGAAAACCTTTAAGCTCTGTTCTGTTCTGAATTGCATGTAGCTTAAAAGAACATCCAGTCCCATCCAGGGGGGAAAACCATGAACAACACAGAGCCGTTTGGGGGGGAAGCAGCATGCAACGTGCGGAAACATCAGAGGTGCAGACTGTATGTTTAGTGCAGAGCAAATTCAGCGTTGCGTCGACTTCACAGCAGATGTTTCTAGTCAAAATAAAAGGATGCAATGAATAACTCCCGACACAACGTGATATTGTAATGGGGGGAGGGGGGGGGGGGTCTATATGCTAGACACATATTTCACATTTTCAAATGAAGATGGTGGACCGTTAACACCACAAGACAACATAAAACTAAGTGTAATTAAGAACATTTGAATAAATCAGTAAAATGTGCATTTCGGTATGCTTGATTGCAGTAATGACACCGACGCTGTGTTTTTTACCCCCTGTGTATGTGTGTGTGTGTGTGTGTGTGTGTGTGTGTGTGTGTGTGTGTGTGTGTGTGTGTGTGTGTGTGTGTGTGTGTGTGTGTGTGTGTGTGTGTGTGTGTGCGCGTGCGAAAGTGTGCCCACTGCCAGTCATCTTAACCTCAAGCAGTTTGTTGCTGACTGTATGTCACCTAGCAAAGCGTTTTAAAGATGTGGGTGTGTGTGTACATGTGTGTGCGTGTATGTGCAGACTCAATCTTGATCATGGTGTCGTCATGGAGACAGAATGGTGTTCCTATCATTACTGTCCCTTCTCTACGCTTTTACAACAGGTGAAGGGGTAAACACACACCCACAAACACTGACTGGATGTACGTTACTTACTCCTAAAATGCACTTATTACTTATTGTACTTACTTATTGGGATTAGATTTAACGGTTGTTTCTTATTTAAAAATGGTTGGTTCATTGTTAAAGTAATAGTAAAGTATACCTATCATCTATTTCTTCATGAATGTGTTTTCTTTTTTTATTGCAAGGCTGACACTCTCATCCACAAAGTTGTGACAGCACGTTATTGTATGAGAGTACAATTATTTAATATCATACCGAGACACAGGGAATTAAAAAGTAATCCACACAAAATCATAATTTCTCTTGTGCACAAATTGGTGGTTTTCCCAACTCCTTGTCCATGAAATATCCCAAAATAATATGCAAGAACTGCCAGCAAACTTGATAAATGCCAACTATCACTGCCAAAGACTTCAGCCCATAACCGCCGAACTCTTCCCGCTGCAGAGTGCTTCGCTGCCCACGTCCCCGGAGCCTTCCATTTATGTAATATTTACAAGAAGAATGTTTTTACACACATGTAATATAAATGACAATCCGAAGGATGTAACTGATACGAAATACAATTAATGTTTCATACACACATTTCTCCAGGGGAAATCCCTCTATATAGAACTAAACAGGAGCGCCGCAAGAATATGGTGTTGTGCACGTCTCTCTCCAATTTCTGAGAAACCAATGAACTGATTTGGTAAATGCCGGCCTCCCCTCCATCTGACCAGTGTGTGCGGGATGGCTAGAAGGAAGGTGCGTTGGTGGGTGGTGGGGGTGCTAGGGCACGTGGGGGTGCTAGAAGCGCGTGGTCGCCAGGCTTCCAGAACGAATGGAAGACCACACAGGATCCCACATGGATCATGTTGTCAGATACCGAATTTAAAATCTGGGTCAGAGTCCCAGCCATAAACTTCTCTCTCTCTCTCTCTCTCTCTCTCTCTCTCTCTCTCTCTCTCTCTCTCTCTCTCTCTCTCTCTCTCTCTCTCTCTCTCTCTCTCTCTCTCCTCTCTCTCTCTCTCTCTCTCTCTTCTCTCTCTCTCTCCTCTCTCTCTCTCTCTCTCTCTCTCTCTCTCTCTCTCTCTCTCTCTCTCTCTCTCTCTCTCTCTCTCTCTCTCTCTCTCTCTCTCTCTCTCATATATGAAACCCGGGGCACCAGCCGCTGGGCTTAGGTATCACACCGACCACCGACACCTCAGCTTGGCGGAACGCAAGACTTCTGAGTGCAAAGCAGAAAGGTAAACACTGTCCTTGGTATTTACAGACGGAGGTAAGAGACGTTTAAAAGTCACACTCACCAACCACTAGTCTCTGAAAAATGTCAGAAATGTAAATAGACCCCTTTTTTTACACTATTTTGGCACTCGTGACATTCGTTGACAAATGCCATAAGAATGTCGGAGTTGGAGAAGAACTTATTCAAACACAGTGACAGTGTTGTTTGACAAAGTATGGTATGTATTACAAAGTTGTGGCGCAATGTGCAGTAGGCCTATTATCATAATAGTAATTGCAATGGCAGTGTACAGAAAAGTAACATGGGTCATAACTTCTATTGTATTAAAAGTGCCAATAACATTGTTCAATAAACAACATTTTTTTCCAGCTCCAAAGTTTATTTGCATCAGTTTAAATATCTTCATTTATGTTGCTTCTTTATGTTGATCTTGTTTTACAGAAATGCATTGTTCTATTATCAAAAATAATTGATGTGGTCATATTGTGGTCACATGTATTGTATTGCTTATTAATATTACTTTTTAATGTGCTACATTTTGTAAGTGATCTAAATTAAAAAAAATAAAGGCTACTTCTTAGAATTGAGTGTTGCATTTTTCTCAAATATTGAACACAGGCATCCGGTTCAGATTAACTCGAGAATGTAACAAGGCCCTTCTTCCAATTGTCAGGAAAAAATATTCACACATAAATAAAAAATAAAATAAATGTATTAATGTGGTACAACAAAGTTACCGTGGCAACATAAGCAACAGTGCCAGATTTACGAAACAGACGGATTCCAAGAACCACAAAGAAATATGAAATGTGTTCAATCTCCTGATTCCACAACGGTTTGTCGCCTCAAGGTAAACAGTTAAAAAACATCCACACACGGGGCACGGGCCGAGCTTCACTGCGCTCTCCTTGAGTTGGCGAGGAGGTCTCTGGTCTGCCTCGTTAGTCAGTGGGATGTGAGCCCACCACCACCACCACCAGCAGAGCCTGGCTTAGCTGAGTCCTGTTAAAAACCCGCCAGGGGGATGCCAGCTCCTCAAGTCACTGCACACACACACTTAGACAAAAACGCATGGACACATACAGACGTGAAACCCACACATTTGTGATTGTGTGTGTGTACTCATGGATGTGTGTTGGCCTGTTTCTACTTCAGGAATAACAAGACGGAAAGATCGATAGAATTTGACCCAAATGTGAGATTGAATTTAGCCGTCTCATGGTGGAAATAAAATGGAGGGGAGAAATAGTGATCTTTAACGTTGTGTGTTAAGTTTAAGTGCATATCAGCAGAGATGGAAAGATATGTAATTAGGTTAGGCTTAGGCTTAGGGTTGATAGAATTGAACGTACTACCTGCGTACATTTAACATGTTGCGTCATTTAGCTTTCATCAATACAAGTTACTTCCAGGTTAGGCTGAAAAAAACATATGATCAATGTTGGGAGTGACAACAGAAAAAGAGAAAAGTCTCCAGATGGATCGCAGACTGGCTGTAGGAAGAAACAAGTGTATTTATTTATCTCATTTAATTATTTACCATCTATCATTGTCCTCCTCCATCCCTAAATGATTTCTTCCTTTCCCCATTTGAGTTTTCCTCTATCTGGGGACTGATCGTTTGGGGTGGGGGTGGGGTGGGGGGTGGGGTGGGGTGGGGTGGGGGGGGGGGGTGGGGGGGTGCTGTCTGATCCCAAGTGGCCGTGGGCCTGTGAGGCCCTCTAACACTGTAATTGTGGATAAAGGGGCTGTTCATAACAACCCCGAGGTGGGCCGGCCGCCCTCGCCCCCCTGCGTGCTGCGGTCTCTCGCTGTGTGGATTCCCCAGGATGTTATGCACACGACCACAACGCTAGGGTGCTCTTTCTTCTTCTACTGTGTCAAGCCAAGTCAACTCTGTATAGCCCTCAAACCCAGTTACAGTCTCAACAGGGACGTTAACCCTAGCAGGGCAAGGGCAAAGACAAATCTCCCTCAGTCAGCATGAAGAAAGGCAAGGCGAGGGATCCCTCCTTCCAGGGACACGTTTGGGGGTGCAATGGGTGCCATAGGAGACCAAGCTGTGTGCAGTCGGTATAACGCTGCTGAGCTTCAAGGTTAGGACGGCTTGGCTGAGTACACAGAGGCCCTGTTTGTGAACTTCTCTAAAGGAAACCAACTGTCTGTTTTCTATGGATTGGGGCAGCCACACACCCCGGCCCCCGCCCCCCCCTCTCGTCAGCAGTCCCTCTCCTATATGGTGGGCTTCTCTGCCCTCACCTCCAGTGTGTTGGAGGTGTGCTGATCTCAGAGAAGATAGGGAAGAAAGGAGGACTAGTGAGGGCTGTTAGTAGCATCAATGTATATCATCATGCTCTTTGGAGCAGGGGGGGGGGGGGTCTAGGTACACCGCCCTGGGGCCCCTCTGTGATGATAGTTTACCTATCATGTTGTGATAGGTGAACTATCACAAGAAATCGGCTATGTACTAGGTAAGGCATGATACAGGAAGTGGCAGCAAGACCATACCACTGTGTGTACTGTACTGCTTGTATTTCTTGTACTACAGGTGAACATATTAGAGTGTGACCATTGGTGTGAAGTTTTTTTTGCTAATGTGACATTTTGGACCACCATTGAGCGCGAGAAACGTGGCCACATGTTTTTGTTTTTATTTTAATTGGATTGAACCTTTATTTAACAAAGTCGTCATCAGGAACAAATTCTTATTTACACCGGTGTACCTCGGAAAAGGCCTCTTGATCGAAGGGGGTAGTATTTAAAAATAAATGTACAAAGTTAAAAGACTGCAGCACGCATCCCAACATTTCCAATACTCCATATAGATAATTACAACCACAATAAGCATGACATGAAAAGCAACAGTCCAGCACACAAACCTTTGGCAGGTAGCTAGCCAACAGCCGCCTCAGGCAACACAATAGCAGCTCTAGAGTAGCATACAAGCAGCAGTAGAACAACAACATGCAGCCGTAAACAGTAAGCAGCCAAAAGACAAGGATAGGGAATATCAGTGGGTCAGGTGACAGCTGAATATCAGCGGGAATGTCTGCATAATCATCAGTGAGGTGTGAGGATGGGGAGTAAACTAAACGCATCATAATGTCCTTGAGTTAGCAATAGCCAGCTCAGTGTTTTGTTTTGTGTTGTAAAAGGTCACCACAGTTATAGTGGTTCTGTCTGGTAGGCTTGTAGGCATGTTCTTACAGCTCAGCCTGGGAGAGAGTGTGCTTTTTGCCAGGAGCATTTCAGACTGAGATGGCTACTTGAAGAGGCGATGTTTATGATCTCAAGGACCTCTGGACTGGAGCTCAGTCTATATCAAAGCCAGCTCCACAGAAACACACTCAGAAGATGTTTAAGTCAGCGTTTTGGTCCCTTACTCTCTGCTCTGAGACGGGTAAAAGAAAAGGTGTGTGTGTGTCTGTGTGTGTGTGTATATATATATATATATTTATATATATATATATTTATATATATATATATATTATAAATATAATATATATATATATATATATATATAATATATATATATATATATATATATATAATACATACTGTGTCATCATACTGTGTGTGTGTGGTGTGTGTGTGTGTGTGTGTGCTGTGTGTGTGTGTGTGTGTGTGTGTGTGTGTGTGTGTGTGTGTGGTGTGTGTGTGTGTGTGTGTGTGTGTGTGTGTGTGTGTGTGTGGTGTGTGTGTGTGTGTGTCCCTCTCTATAGGGCGAGTGTGCATAAATAATGGAATGTTGATGTGATCCAGAGGCTAACAGGGTTGGGCTCTTTCTGTAAGTTGACCTAAGATCCGGCCGCAATAAATACACACACACACAGACACACACAAACACACACACACAAACACCCACACACACATGCAAAAACAGGAAAACTGTCAAGGTTTTGTAGATGTATTCAGTGTTCAATATAAACACACACACACACACACACACACACACACACACACACACACACACACACACACACACACACCACACACACACACACACACACACAACACCACACACACACACACACACACACACACACACCACACACACACACACACACACACACACACACACACACACACACACACACACACACACACACACAACACACAGAAAAATCACAAAAAGTAGATACCATTATTGATTATTCTTGAACATTTGCAATAAATATAACACACACACACATTCCCTATACACTCATACAAAATTGGAGCTAACACGCTACCACACAAACACACACACACACATACACACACACACACAAACACACACACACACAACACCACACACACACACACACACACACACACGCACACGCACACGCACACACAGTGCATACACATACACACAGGACTACATGTAGTCGTCCACCGCTTCTCACACACAAACAAACACATCCGTTGTTGTGTCAGTCGCATCCCAATGCAAAGCACATGATATGACTAGTGAGCAAGGCCTCACACTAAAGTATCCAAATGTGTGTGTGCGTGTGTGCGTGTGTGTGTGTGTGTGTGTGTGTGTGTGTGTGTGTGTGTGTGTGTGTGTGTGTGTGTGTGTGTGTGTGTGTGTTTGTGTGTGTGTGTCCCGCCAGCCGGCAGTCATGAGGTCCGCGCCCCACTCCCCATGCTGCGTCTCGTGGTCTTGGGGCCAGCAGAAGCCCAGCCCTTGTTTTAGGCTGCTCCACAGTTTGGGACGGTAATAGATGTGCCCTGAAGGCCATAGACGCTGACACAAAGTGTTAAGAAAAGAGGGTCTATCTGAGACAGTGGGTCAGCCTTTTGAAACATTGGCGACATGGTCATGCCTGCTAAAATGCTCCAGGGTGTTCTGCTTAAGGTCCCGTCTATGGGCTGTCGGCCATGTTGTTTGGATGTGTTTGGTCCTAAATTCTACATGCCTGATTAATGACAGGGGGTCCAATTTAAATGGGGGGAAATCCTGGCTTAGTGGTTGACTACTGAGAGCCTCCGAATGAGCTGCCTTCGGAATCAACTCTATTGCATTCAGATACAGGGAAATTGTCTGGTTCTAATGATAATAACAAATATAGTAAGGAAATTTGCAAGAACTCTAACAATTACCGGCTTTTTTGTGTATACTGCCTTGTGTATGTGAGGTTTTTTTTTCATCGCTCTATAAATGTTGTATAGGTCAAAAACTCTGCCCTTTCTCTTGTGCTGCTGAAACGAGAAATGTTGTTCTTGACATTTTCCTGATGCCAGAAGTTCACCCTCTTTTTATTCTGGCACCTTGGAAGGAGCTGCATACATTACTGGAAATTACCATGATATATACTGTAAATATTCTAAATCCTACTACAGGGATTACAACTGTTCAGCCGTACGCAGCCTATAAAGTGTGCACAGCGAACTTGATCATCTGTGGAAGCACAATCATGTCATTTTCTCCCAGTATCAGCACATTGACTACCTTCCTAACGCCTCGTGCCCACTGCACCATCCGTCAAAGGACGTCGGAAGGCGTGGCTGGCGGATGGGGGATTTTTCCAGGTTTCGTCAGAGCCCGAGTAGTGTCACAGTGCTTAAATTTGCATACGTGATCTGATTGGATGACGGATCCGTCGCTGCCGAAAAAGTTGAACATTTTTCAACTTTTTGATGGCGCGCACAGATCCACAATGCATTGCGCGTCCGTCAGTCAACAGACGGATGCAGTGGGCACGAGGCGTTAGTCTTTAAGCCGATGTTGGTGATGTGGTAAGGTCATCGTCGTATAGGCCTACTTACTGTTCTTCTGTCTTTTATGTAAGCCTGGCTGCAAACTCGATGTCCCCTAGTTGGACAATAAAGTTAAAATTGAATTGAAAATTGAACATAAATTCTTGGAATGATTTGTGGCCTGCGACCAATGGGACACTGCCCTGTTTGTTGGAAACCTCTGCTCTAGTTCTGCGTCCTGTTAGTGTTCGAAAACTTATTGAACTGTCTGTATTATTGTTCTGGGTTCAGGAAAATATTTATAATAATTTTTTTATTTCATTAGATCACTGTGCTTTTTTGATGTTCATGCAAACGTATTTGCAATTTAATTTTAAATATCCAAAACGGATCTGGCTTAAGCAGTTTCCCTTTGGCATGGTTAAACCAAACATTGCTTTTCATTCCTAGTTCATTTTACACTCACTCAATGACTCCAATAACGTCATTCATTCCATGTGGGTGTTGTCAGGTCGTTCATGTTCTGCCTCGGGTGTTGTGATTGGTTAATGCAGAGAATGGTTCCAAACGGAGCCTGAAAATATGTACACAAAGAACCCAGCCAAGGAGAGGAGGTTTCACAGAGAAAATAGACTGTAAATAGAGAGAAGTGAACCCTCACTTAATTTTCCTCTATATCAGCTAATAACTGGTTGAGGGACTTGCTAACAAGCTGCAAACATCTTCTCAATCCCATTGAGGACCCCTGCTGTTTATCTGTGTGTGTGTGTGTGTGTGTGTGTGTGTGTGTGTGTGTGTGTGTGTGTGTGTGTGTGTGTGTGTGTGTGTGTGTGTGTGTGTGTGTGTGTGTGTGTGTGTGTGTGTGTGTGTGTGTGTTGTGTGTGTGTGTGTGTGTGTGTGTGTGTGTGTGTGTGTGTGTGTGTGTGTGTGTGTGTGTGTGTGTGTGTGTGGGTGGGTGCGTGGTGTAGTGTGTGTGTGTGTGTGTGTGCATGTGTGTGCATGTGTGTGTGTGTGTGTGTTCAGTGTGTGGTTGTGTGGTGTTTGTGTGTGTATTTGGGTGTGTGTGTGTTTGTGTGGGTGTGTGTGTGTGTGTTTGTGTGGTGTGTGTTTGTGTGTGTGTGTGTGTAGATTGCTGTTGTCATCATGATGACCCCACCCCCCGGGCGGTAGATCCACTAAAGACCATTGTGAAGAACGTAAATGTTGGAGTTGCTTTCCCCAGCTCTGAGGTCGTTAAGTTCATTCACAGACAGTGCCCACATGAAAAGGACCCCATGCCTGGTGTGGCGGCAGAAACAAATCCGTATGAAATGCAATTGAAGGACATGCGCATGGATGGATGGGTGGATGACTGGGAGCATTCAGGAGAGATTCAGAGATGAAAGGATGTGGGTTATCGGGTAAAGAGCTATCAATGCGTTCTAAATGTTAGATTGTTGAATAAAGATTCCTCTTGTTGCGACATGTTATGTCAAAAGTTAAAAAGTAGTGTCTAGCGTCAGTTTTGCTTTTAATGTAAAACTTTTACCTTTGACATCAAATACAGTTTTGAAATAAGTTATGACTAAACTCCCTGTTATTAGGGATTGCACACAAGTATTGCATTAATAAGAGTGTATATACACACACACACGCATACACACACACACTAACACACACACACATCACACACACACAACACACACATCACACACACACACACACACACACACACACACACACACACAGACACACACACACACACACACACACACACACACACACACACACACACACACACACACACACACACACACACACACACACACACACACACACACACACACACACACACACACTTAAAGATAGGTCTTACATAACCCTTAAAGAACACAAACATTTAAGAAGATCCCAATGAGATCTTCCTGTTCTGCCTCAATTTAGTCTATTCTCAAATCAAAACAGACTACATTTATCCCACCTCTTGCAAACGTAGACCCTACGTCATATCCAGCCCCTTGCAAGCCCACTCCTCTAAACCCCCCATCGATTCTACTGATCTCTAAACGACATCAATGTCCGCATATAAAGCATCAAGTGTGAATCACCCTCAGGGTAGAATCTCCTAATATACAAATGCGGCAAACATGTGAAAACGGCTTATAAGTAGAAAACGATTATGCTTACTTCATAACGTAAGGAGAAAATGAATAAGCCTGCTTCATTACGTAATAGGTGAACCAAAATGTTTTATGTTGTAACATTATCGGCAAAATGTTATTATATTATGCGCTCAGAAATGTATTACATTATCGACAGTGGTTTCTACATTATAGCTATTGGTTTAATTAGAACCTAGAGGTTGAGCACGAGCAATCTGCGTGCGGAAACTCTAGTCATGTTTAAAGTTGAACACTATCTTTGTCTCAATTTATTATAGCGTTTTTAGCTGCATTGGTTATCAGAATTACTGGTTAGTCAATGGGTGGTATGGAAGTGAATGTAAGGAACAGTTTGACCTGTGAATTAGAGCCGTTGAAGACTCCTTTGGTGTTCTGCAGCTGATCCGTTGTTAGTCATAATGAATCCTGTGACAGAACATGTTGCGGTTGGTGAGACACTGAGATAAAGCACTGGATAAACTATTCATTTTGAACCAACAGAAACATCTCACACGCAAAATGAATGACTAATAGTCTCATTGTTGAAGAACAAACATTGTCAAAGAACGACGGATATAAGAAGAAAGTTTGTTTTTGTTCACTTAAAACGTTTATGGAGCATTAATTCTTCCCTGACAATGCGGTAATATTTTGAACAAATGAACAGAGGTTAAGCTGGATGTCTGTGGGAGGGTTAAACTGTTCCTCGCCCATAAGTTGAGTCATGTGGTCCAGTTAGAAAAAACAAAGGTCCCACCCTGGAGCTCCATCAGGAGGCCTACCCATTACTTATTTGAGGCTCACCCTGGAGCTCCATCAGGAGGCCTACCCATTACTTATTTGTGGCTCACCCTGGAGCTCCATCAGGAGGCCTGCCCATAACTTATATGAGGCCCACCCTGGAGCTCCATCAGGAGGCCTGCCCATAACTTATATGAGGCTCACCCTGGAGCTCCATCAGGAGGCCTGCCCATAACTTATATGAGGCCCACCCTGGAGCTCCATCAGGAGGCCTGCCCATAACTTATATGAGGCCCACCCTGGAGCTCCATCAGGAGGCCTGCCCATTACTTATTTAAGCCTGACCCTGGAACTCCATCAGGAGGCCTGTTCATTACTTATTCGAGTGTGACACTGGAGCTCCATCAGGAACCTTTTTGTAACGTATTTGGGTCTGACAATGGAGCTCCGTCCGAAGGCCTGCTTGTAAACTTCTCTAAGCCTGACCTTGGAGCTCCCTGCTACGATGACGAATGCTAGCTGCACCAGGGGACCTAGTCTGCCCACGCTGCAGGGTCCAGGGGACCTCAGAGAGATGTTAAATATGCAGACCCTCCTGACATTGAGCCTACTCACACATGTTCACATCTGGAAATCACACACACAAGCACACACACACAGCCACACAAATGTAACATAATGAAACAACCCAGTGTGTCATAAATAACCAAATATACAATATGAAGGGATGATGAGGATGACGATGATGAACCCACTCTCTGAAACAGAGAAGGGGCTTAAATGGAGGGGGAGGGCAGCGGCCTTCCTTGGTCTTTTATAAAAGGAAGCAGGACCTGCTCCCTTTTTTCTGCGGTGAGTGCACACAGCTGTGAGTGTCCGGTGTAGCGGGTGAACAATGCTGGCAGCTCCACTCCCTCAACACTGGGGACACATTAAGATAAATAGAAGGAGGAATGCAGCCCACACACTTTAGTCAGGGTCCCCACGAGTATAGCCACTTAAGTGTTTAAGTGTGTGCAGCCCACACACTTTAGTCAGGGTCCCCACGAGTATAGCCACTTAAGTGTTTAAGTGTGTGGATTGATGTATGTGTGTTTTCAGACATAAATTCCCCATATAATGCATTATGCAACCATTTGGAAGGTTAAGGATGGATTTTTTGCGGCTTTACAAAATAGGTGCAGGTTTTTTTTTAAATGTTATCACAATTTCACTCTAATAGTTCTAAACATGAAAGATCCTTCATGAGCTTCCGATGGGATTTCATAATCGATTTCATCCTTTCGAAAACATCATACATCACACCAGTCCCACACTGACAGACAGACACAAAGAAAAACAGACAGACAGACAGACAATAATTATAGGCATGTAGAACACTGTCCAACTGGCAGTTGAGAGCCCTCGGTCCAAATCCTGAAAAAAAAATGTCTGTCTGTCTGACCACTGACCAAGACAGACAGACAGCCAGACACAGACAG
>OLKM01000883.1:127500-208947 GCA_900291075.1 Melanogrammus aeglefinus
CACACACACACACACACACACACACACACACACACACACAACACACACACACACACACACACACAACACACACACACAGCACAAACACTACACACACAGAAAAAGGCACAAAAGGACACAGAGATATGTGCGAGCATGATGTAGTTGAGGTCTTTGAAGGTCCCCCAACCTCCCCACTATAATAGATCTGCATTACCGCTCCCCCCCCCCCCCCCGCGCCCCGAGACATCAGCAGCTTTGTTTGTGTGCGTGTGTATGTGTTTGGAATGCATGGCAAAGTAATGCATCTCAGATGGGAGAGAAAAAATCGGAATATTTCAGCTTATTATTATTAGCAATGATGCTGCCTTGTGTTGACCAGGATTGTTAAAAGACAACTGTTGGATGTGCATATATATACAGTATATATATACATATATACATAATAGATAGTGTTTTAAAGCTGGTATCTTCAACAATATTTAATCAAATTAACATTGCCATAAATAAATATATTTATTTATTTATTGATAGTTACATTAATTGAAATTACTAACAAAAAATAATAATATATATACTGTATATTTATTTATAGTAATTGTTAATTTGAATAACATATTGTTGAAAATACCAGCTTGTTACACTGTGTAATGATATGGCACTGCGTTAATCAGACGAGACAGGACAGGGGCTGACTTCTGGGTAGCCCCCGGGACTAAAGATACATTCAATATGTTTTTTACTGACAGTGTTGCACAATCCCCACCGCAACAGGAATAGGGCCTCTCAGAGCTTTCTTATAGAGAAGCATTACAGAGCATTGTGTTAGCTTGCATCACTCTGTTATATCTCAATGATGTAATTCTAACTCCCTTTATAAACATCTATGGGCAGGAGATAAATATATGAATATATTTTATGTTTTTACTGTTTATTACCTCATCTATTCATATACCTGATTCTTTATATTAGATACGTCAGTATGTATTTCTGGTGGAAAATGGCCTCTTTCAACACACAGTGTCAGAAGTCTTCAGATGAACCACAGCACTGTGGCTTCAGGGTGGAACATGGAGGACTTGGAGAGAACATGTGTCTCAGAATCATGACCCAGGCTACTTAAAGCGTGTGTCAGCCTGACACGCGCACAAACTCCCTGGCCAAAGAATAGGGGAACCATGAGGCTGTGTATTATACCAAACTCAAACCAGCCCAAACCTAATCGAGCCTAGGATGACTGTACGCATGTGAGTCATCAAGGATTTTCCCACATTATTTCTGAACTTGAAGCCAGGCCAAGACTCGAATATGATCCTTCATTCTGACTCTAAAATAACATCCAGACATTAAAAAGCAAACTTCAATTGGAAACATTGAAAATTTTGAACAAGACAGTCCTATACAGTCCCATGATGTACGAAGTGTGTGTGATGTAGTGTGTGTGTGTGTGTGTGTGTGTGTGTGTGTGTGTGTGTGTGTGTGTGTGTGTGTGTGTGTGTGTGTGTGTGTGTGTGTGTGTGTGTGTGTGTGTGTGTGTGTGTGTGTGTGTGTGTGTGTGTGTGTGTGTGTGTGTGTGGTGTGTGTGTGTGTGTGTGTGTGTGTGTGTCTATGTGTTGTGGTGTGTGTGTGTGTGTGTGTGTGTGCGTGTGTGTGTGTGTGTGTGTGTGTGTGTGTTTGGCTGAAGGGCAAATACAGTTGAGGCGGAGTTGAATGACAACCTCAGTAGAGGTTGACAACCATCAGTAGACTTCAAACAAGCCGTCATTTGCCTCTGCCAATTGCCTGTGCACACACACGCACAGGTTCAGGCACACGCACAGGTACACACACACTGGCCATAGCTTGACTTTCTGGTTGTCAGCTCAGCCAGTATCTCTAGCAGATAGGTAAAATGATAAAGGCAGTTCCATGTTACCACAGCTGTGTGGATGCGCCCAAACACAAACATTTGATTGATCAGTTAACTACAGTACATTTATTCACCATTCATTAATAATAAGTAATAAGCATTAATACATAGCATTAGAAGAGGGGTTAGGGTTAGAGGGTAAGGGAAACCCATTGAATAATATATATGAATAGCTTAGTAAACCTGAACACCGTGTATTGTGTGCTACCGTAGCCAGGAGATGTCCTTGCCTCCCTTCCGCAATTCATTCTTTGAGTACGACTTTTTGTAACCGCTATTGATGTGTGTGTTTTTGTGTGTGTGTGTGTGTGTGTGTGTGTGTGTGTGTGTGTGTGTGTGTGTGTGTGTCTCTCCGAACTAAAGAGAGCCATATGGATGTGTGCGGGGTCCAAGGATAGACTGCGTTGCAACAGAGTGAACAAAAGGTGAACGCTCTTCCAGACAAGAAACCGTGCTGAGGTCCCACACACGAGCCCTGTGGGACTCCTCGACAACGCGAGCTACAGAGGAGCTGGAGTCTTTGGCCAAAGCATTACAGACAACTGCTGAACCTAATACACTGAAACGGTGCTCCCAAGACGGACCCGCTGTTGCCCCGGGATCTGCCCGTTTTGGATTCTCCACGTGCAGAACTTTTAAGGATCTGAAATGAATGAAATAAAGAACACAATGCATGGGAGAATAGGATGTTGTTCTTATCGTTTGAAGGGTGGTTTGACGGAATCTTGGAGGGTTGTGGTGACGTCATAGAAAATACAACGCAAAGCCAAAACCTAGACACTCTGTGTCATTCATCGTACAGGGGGCTGGAGACACAACCTTGATGATCAGCTGGGAGGTGGGCGTTGGGAGGCGGGGTGAGAGAGGAAGAGCAACTGAGATTATATGAAAGGGAGGAGCCGAGAGAGAGAGAGCGACTAGGGGGAGTGAGGTTGAGTACAGACAGGGGGAGAGACAACTAGGGGGAGTGAGGTTAAGGACAAAGAAAGAAAGAGAGAGAGAGAGAGAGAGAGAGAGAGAGAGAGAGAGAGAGAGAGAGAGAGAGAGAGGAGAGAGAGAAGAGAGAAGAGAGAGAGAGAGAGAGAGAGAGAGAGAGAGAGAGAGAGAGAGAGAGAGAGAGAGAGAGAGAGAGAGAGAGAGAGAGAGAGAGCAAAAACTAGGAGGAGTGAGGTAAGGTGGAAAGGTTCAGTAGCATTTCAAGAACTAGATTAATGGGGTGACAGTACCCCAAAAGGGTGGAGGGGGGGGGGCACACACTGTGCAGCTGCATAGTCCCATTTACATGCACGAGCACACACACATGGCCAGAGAACATTGCATTGGCCTGTAAAGTAATTGCACTCTATTTTTTACGTATGCACACACAAAAAAACTCAACAAAAACACACACACTTTACACATAAGCATACAGACAAGCAGGACTGCATCCTGCTTGTCTGTATAGCAAAGTCATATGGACATATGACTGAAAGATAAACAGCACAGATGGTAACACTGTCCTTTAAGCTGTTTTGAGATTTATTTTTAGTACCCTATAAAACCATAGTACATTACACACAAACACACATGGAAACATTTTGGAATAATTCTGAATAACATTTAACCAATATGTTGTCTTTGTCAGCCATTGTGTTCTAAAGTAGATTAATACATAAGATTGAACTCATGTGTAGGAATGTAATTATACTTATTCTAAGCATTATCATTGAAAACCGCAGACCTCCTAACCTTAACCCTGAGAGTGCAGTTTCTATATCTCTATCAACTATACAAAAATAGTACAGTTGATACAGTTCAATTATCAACAAATGTATTTATTAAAATGCTACAAAATAGTATTTAGGACTTTATCTTCATTGGATATTGGAGATGCTAGCTGCCAGTAAATGCATTATTATTACACTTACACTTTAGTGTAAGTTAGTTCATGATATAAAGTCAGGATCGGTTTGTCAAGGGGTTCAAAAGAAATGAAACCAAACTGCAACAGTTCTTGCCGAGACCTTGTAAAGAGGAAAAAACTTAAGCAAAGAAAATTAAACAAACCCATTAACCCATTGGGGCCATCTATCTACACGTCTTCCTCCACAATGTGCTTAGTAAACCCAGCACATCTGAAACTGCTTACAGCCCTAATCCAGGCAGGTTCTTGTACAGGAATCTGTCAATTTCACACAGGGTTTAAAAAAATAAATAAAATAATTCACCCAGCCTTGCCTCTGTGCTTTTGGCAGAAAGAGCTGAAGCGAGCACATTTGTGTGAGTCATCAGAGAGAGAGAGAGAGAGAGAGAGAGAGAGAGAGAGAGAGAGAGAGAGAGAGAGAGAGAGAGAGAGAGAGAGAGAGAGAGAGAGAGAGAGAGAGAGAGAGAGAGAGAGAGAAAGAGAGAGAGAGAGAGAGAGAGAGAGAGGAAGAGCAGTCCGGAGTTCCCCTTTTGCTCTGTGGGCCTTGACTCAAGTTATGCAGGCATGAGCTGCGCGAGTGAGAGAGAGGCTGCGGGAGTGAGAGAGAGAGGCTGAAGGAGTGAGAGAGAGAGGCTGAAGGAGTGAGAGAGAGAGGCTGAATGAGTGAAAGAGAAGCTACATAAATGTGTGAGAGAGAGAGGCTGCTGGAGTGTTTCAGAGGCTGCAGGAGTGAAAGAGAGGCTGTAGGAGCAAGCAGAGAGAGGCTGAAGGAGTGAGAGAGAGGCTGAAGGAGTGAGAGAGAGGCTGAAGGAGTGAGAGAGAGGCTGAAGGAGTGAGAGAGAGGCTGAAGGAGTGAGAGAGAGGCTGAAGGAGTGAGAGAGAGAGGCTGAAGGAGTGAAAGAGAGGCTGCACGAGTGAGTGAGAGAGAGAGACTGCAGGAGTGAGAAAGAGAGGCTGAAGGAGTGAGAGAGAGAGAGGCTGAAGAGAGAGAGAGAGAGAGAGGCTGAAGGAGTGAGAGAGAGAGAGGCTGAAGGAGTGAGAGAGAGAGAGGCTGAAGGAGTGAGAGAGAGAGAGGCTGAAGGAGTGAGAGAGAGAGAGGCTGAAGGAGTGAGAGAGAGAGAGGCTGAAGGAGTGAGAGAGAGAGAGAGAGAGAGAGAGAGAGAGAGAGAGAGAGAGAGAGAGAGAGAGAGAGAGAGAGAGAGAGAGAGAGAGAGAGAGAGAGAGAGGCTGAAGGAGTGAGAGAGAGAGAGGCTGAAGGAGTGAGAGAGAGAGGGCTGAAGGAGTGAGAGAGAGAGAGGCTGAAGGAGTGAGAGAGAGAGAGGCTGAAGGAGTGAGAGAGAGAGAGGCTGAAGGAGTGAAGAGAGAGAGAGGCTGAAGAGAGAGAGAGAGAGAGAGGCTGAAGGAGTGAGAGAGAGAGAGAGGCTGAAGGAGTGAGAGAGAGAGAGGCTGAAGGAGTGAGAGAGAGAGAGGCTGAAGGAGTGAGAGAGAGAGAAGGCTGAAGGAGTGAGAGAAGAGAGAGGCTGAAGGAGTGAGAGAGAGAGAGGCTGAGAGAGAGAGACTGGCAGGAGTGAGAGAGAAGAGAGAGGGCTGGCTGAAGGGGAACAGAAGCAGAGATGAGAGAGAGAGAGAGACTGAAGAGTGAGAGAGAGAGAAGAGAGAGAGAGAGAGTGAGAGAGAGAGGCTGAAGGAGTGAGAGAGAGAGAGGCTGAAGGAGTGAGAGAGAGAGAGGCTGAAGGAGTGAGAGAGAGAGAGGCTGAAGGAGTGAGAGAGAGAGAGAGGCTGAAGGAGTGAGAGAGAGAGAGGCTGAAGGAGTGAGAGAGAGAGAGGCTGAAGGAGTGAGAGAGAGAGAGGCTGAAGGAGTGAGAGAGAGAGAGGCTGAAGGAGTGAGAGAGAGAGAGGCTGAAAGAGTGAGAGAGAGAGGCTGCTTGGCTCGCGGGGCACCAAAGAGCGGCATGGAGATGTGTCAGCGGGCTGCAGTCAAACTGTTGCTTGGTATGTATCCTAAGTGAAAGGTTCAAAGGTCAAAATGTCTACTGAGCATTTGTTAAATATGGATCAGAACATAGTAGAAAAACAAATCAAATATAGGAAACCAGAAGAAAGGTTTCCCATGCTTGGCTAGCCTGAACTTTAGAAAGAGAGAGGTGGGACTTCAGAAGCAGTGGGGTGACTGCGCTCAAGAGTATTTACATTTTATAACGATGATGTCAGGTGATTGTTGGGCGGGTTGCGGGAAAAGCCTGAGAAGCGATGCCCTAAGAGTCATTCTACTTCTAATTAAGAAGCCTCCATCAGCTATTTCGTAGTGACACAACGTTATATTCACTGACTCCCATAAACAGTACAAGAAAAAAAATTCCCTTTCTCTATGCCAATAAATAAAAAAAAACGATGTGACTGGCTGACATTGACCCTCAGGCCTCGTGTTTGTGTTTGTTACAGGATCCGAGGAACTCAACAACAGAACGACACACAGCAGAGCGCCCGGCTCCAAGAGACCACGGAGGTCAAGGTGACAGACAGGCTGCAGCTCTGGCAGGAATCAATGCATGATCGGGGCTGAAAAAAGACCAACCAAAGACATTGGCCAAGACGTAGAGGAGGGGGGAGCAGCCCCCCACGCCCCCCCCCAACCCCCTAGGATCCTTCCTGGCTGATCCTGTGTTTGTTTTCCCGGCGCGTGGAGGGATTTGACGTCGAGTGCCAAGCCGAGTCTATTTTCTCCACTGGGAAGCTCTGGCCGGACCAGGGGGGCGGGGGGGGGGGGGGGGGGGGGAAACTCAAGCCTGGTGTTATCCACTTCCTGGAACTGGTTGAACCAGCAAGAGGCCTCTTGGCTTGTGGGGAGGAGAAGGGAGGGAAGGGAGGGAGGGAGAGGGAGGGAGGGAGGGAGGGAGAGAGGGAGGGAGACAGGTACAACTTGTGTGTGCATGTTAGAGAGATAAAGAGAGAGAGAGCTTATGTGAGAGTGAAAGTGAGTGGTGAGAGAGTACAGACTTCAGTATCAGATACGCTAGAGAACGGATTGATATTTCATTCGATAAAAATAGAGTAAATGCTCACGTGTTTATGAATTAACACCTGTGCGTGTGTGTGTGTGTGTGTGTTTGTGTGTGTGTGTGTGTGTGTGTGTGTGTGTGTGTGTGTGTGTGTGTGTGCGCGTGTGTGTATGGTGTTTTTTGTTTGTTTTGTGCCGAAAGGTTTTTTTTTTCTAGGAGTGTTGAAGCAGTGGCCTGGAGATCAGCTGATGTTTCCAAAGACATGTTTATGGCCCTCTGACCTCTGACCTCTGACCTCTGCCCCTCCGCCCTCCACTTGGATGTGTGGAGAACACACACATCGCTGTCACAGACCACCTGTTGGCAGCACACAGCCAGAGAGCAGCACAGAGACAGAGGAACAGAAAGAAGGAGAGACTCAAAGGCACAGAGAGACAGACAGACACACACACACACACACACACACACACACACACACACACACACACACACAACAACACACACACACAACACACACACAAACACAACACACAACACACACACACCAACACACACACACACACACACACACACACACACACACACACACACACACACACACACACAGAGGTAGAGACGGACAGACAAACTGACAGAAAGACAGACGGACAGACAGACAGAGCTTGGGAAATAAAGGGAGAGGGAGAGAGACTTAAATACAGAGAGAGAGAGAGAGGGAGAGAGAAGAGGAGAGAGAGAGAGAGAGATAGAGAGACAGGAGAGAGAGAGAGAGAGAGAGAGAGAGAGAGAGAGAGAGAGAGAGAGAGAGAGAGAGAGAGAGAGAGAGAGAGAGAGAGAGAGAGAGAGAGAGAGAGAGAGAGAGATAGAGATAAAAACAGAAGAAGCAGGATTCTTAGCTCTCCTCCATTATTAGTACTTGATACATGTCTGCACATTTTAAGTGTGTGTGGTGTGTATAGATGAAGAGATACATTAATAGGAGGCTGGTGGTACAGTTGGTGTAGGAGTTTCCAGACTGGACATGAAGACATGGAGGCAGAGAGAGAACGTAATTAAGGCCAAGCCAACTAAATCTAAATAATAATGATAACTTGGGTGGAGAAAGAGAAAGTGGGACAGAAGCATTGATGTGAACGCACCCCGCCAGGTTCCTATCTCCTGGGTCTCTCTTGTGGCTGCGGAGAAGCGAACCAGGTCACCCGTACCTACGAGCCATCGATCATCCTCTAACACCCCCCCACCCCCCCACCCCCACCCCCACCCCCCACCCCCCATCCTGGCTAGGCTGCTCCGGCCCCGCCCTGTCACTGGTTGCCAAATGGCACGGCCATCCTGCCTGGCCTCCAGCCGGGCCAGATGCCCACAATCTGTGGTGGGTTCCAGCGACAGACTGCCTTCACAGGAAGGTCGCCCAGAGGTCAGACACGCGACATGTCTTTGAAACGACGTCATCGATGGAAGGCCAACGCCTGCCCTCTGCCAATCACTCCACAGGATGGATTGACAGGTGTGGGACATAATGGTGTTGGATGTCTTCACTGTGATTCAAATGGCGACATCCAAACAGTGCAGGAGGCATGGCTGGCTCTGTTCATTGCATAATGTGCCAAAAAGATCATTTATCCGCATAAAGACTAAAGTTGGCAGGCGACAGGGCAGCGCGTTATCAAGCGTGGAGTGTAGATTGGTACGTCTGGGATATTCTGTGCTCAATGATCGCTGGAGGAATAGACGAGAGGAGAGAGGTCTCCTCCCATGTGACTGGGGAATGCATGAGGGATTTGAGGCAGTCCCCCAGGGGAGTTGGGAATTAAATCTTGACAGTCATGGAGCATCCCAAAGGGTCCGGCATACAACATCTGAAATCTAAAATGAGACGAGGCGCGGTTCTTCCCACCGCTGAATCGTATCGATGGTTGTGCGATTGTTATAATGAATAAATCTAAAGAATACTGCAGCATCTCCCTGTCTACGGGGGAGAAAAGGGAGGCGATGACAAGTGCAGAGGAGTGAAGGTGTCACCGGCCGGTCTCCTCCCGCTGCGTCCCTAGCCCACTAATCACTCACACCTGCTCCTCGTTATCTAGTTATCTAATCACCCTGGTTGTCACTCCCTATATAAGCCGCCCAGATGACTACTACACACAGCCTGTCACAGGGTTGTTTTGCGTCATGTTCAGTGCCTTGGTACCTGCCTACCTGGTCCGTCAATAGAACATTTTCACACAAGTGTCATTGTAGGAAAAACCAAGGTGTCAACCCAAACACGGTCTGGTCCTCATATTGACCAGGGCTGAAGTGAAGATGGTACACGTTGGACATTGCTGGGGCTTTGAGACACGTAACCAATGTTGGCGTTGGGGGGCTACAACTTGTTTTTTCCCACGATGACATCTCTGTGAGAAGGTGTCCGTAAACACCTCTCCCCTCCACATGGGGTGCAGAGTATGTCATGACAAAAACATGCATTCCTCTGCAGCTTAACAAGATATGAATCTATGGGTGACGAGGGGGACACATCGTTCTGTCACCACCTCCTCAACAGGAGATTAAGACAACATGGGTGCTAAAAACACTGGCTGGGGGTTAACACCCACACTGTTTACCCCATCTTTAAGGCGCCACAACGACCTTCCATGTGTCCCTTTAGCCTCTGAGTAGCCGCTGGGGTAGCATGGTGTCTGTCAGGAGTGTGGAGGTTTGACCATCTGACCACGGAGTACAGAAGGATGAGGTCAATATATCACCCTGATTTCAATTACAGTTTAATGACATTATTTTTGATGCAATTATAATACATTTTAGTGTATTCAAGATATGTATTTGTTTATGTATTTAAGTCTATGTATGTGTCATTCCTTTACTCAGATGAATAGTTAATGACCGACATTGGTATGAGTGAAATACAGAACAGAAAAACTGAGCAAACTAGAAATAAGAGGACTTTTATCAGTATTTTATTTATTGATTTGTAATTGACTTCAACCTAGCCATCTCTACGACACCTCACTGCCTGCATTAATGCCCCCCCAGCCGTGTGTGTGTGTGTGTGTGTGTGTGTGTGTGTGTGTGTGTGTGTGTGTGTGTGTGTGTGTGTGTGTGTGTGTGTGTGTGTGTGTGTGTGTGTGTGTGTGTGTGTGTGTGTGTGTGTGCGTGTGTGTGTGTGCGTGAGTGCATGCGTGTGCGTGCGTGCGTGTGTGTGTGTGTGAATTAATTATCTGTGGAGTGGTCCTAATGGCTACATACAAACCGGCGTACACATCCAATCTCAGTTCAGTAACACGATAAGGAACTGTTGTCTGTTGCAGGACAATGGAGGGGAAACAGCTGGCATCCCCTCTGCTCTTCGCCACTTCGCGTGTCGAGTGTCTCTTCTGGTACGCCAGGGACTCCATCAGCTGTGCGAAGCTAGTTCACAAATCATTGTTCTGAATTATTTTTGCGTTTGGTTATCTCTTTCCACTATGGCGAGCAGAGAGCGGCTGTGTGGATACAGCTGCTAACTATAGACTCTTCAAACATAGTTTCCCAAACATTACTGGGATAACCTTTCAGGCATTGCTTGTGATTCACGCACGCAGCTCCGCTCTGGAACATTTCCGCCTTGCGTCCTTTCACACATGGCGTAGCAATGCCGGATTAGAAGGGCCCAGTGATCCTCCGGCATGTGGCGGTACTGCAGCACTTACGGAGGCCAGCCGCCGTTAACTGTGCAGACTGAGAGGAGTTCCTCTTATTTCAGAATCTGGCCAGTGTCCAGACATTCTGGAAAAAATAAGCTTTTTTGCGAACAAATAATGTGTATTTATATTGTTATTGAATCACCCAAACAGCATTAGCGTGTAAAGATAATCAGTCTCAGAGTTAAATACGTCCTCAGCGGTGTCTTGAGATTGGTTCACTTGCTTACGTCCCGTATATATTTGCCTCTCCTGCCTATATTACTGCTTTCATTCACAACACAGCTGTACGGGCAGTGATCCAGAAAGTTTACTCGTCTCGAGCCGGCAAATTGCAGGTGCAGATTCACCGGAAATCGATCCCTGTTCCCCTTCACACATGAACCCATTCAGGAAGTCTAGTGGAACTTTCCAGGGAAAGACTGCACGAGTGAAAGGGGCTTATCACTGCAGTCCAGAACTAGGGAGGAGAAGACACAAATGCAGAAACACAAAAATGACATGGGAAGGGTTAGATGGGAAGGGTTAAAAAAAAGAAAAAAGAGTCTAGTGTTTAGTCACAACCAAATGGAGAACAGATAAGAGGATTAACTTTGAATTTAGGACATGAAATCAATCTTCTTGTTTTAGAAAATGTCTTTGTATGCATTTACTATCAGAAGATAGTGCATTGCTTTAGGCTGCTTAATGTTGTGCTTCTTAGAATGGTCTCATTCAAGAGTTATGTGAGTGTGTGTGTGTGTGTGTGTGTGTGTGTGTGTGTGTGTGTGTGTGTGTGTGTGTGTGTGTGTGTGTGTGTGTGTGTGTGTGTGTGTGTGTGTGTGTGTGTGTGTGTGTGTGTGTGTGTGTGTGGTGTGTGTGTGTATGCGTGTGTGTTTGTGTGTTTGTGTGGGTGTGTGTGTGTGTGTGTGTGTGTTTGTGCGTGGTATCGTAGCCCTATAGGGCGTGGGAGGTGTAGCTAACTCGCTAGTTTCACTCTTATCGCATCACCAAGAAATGTGGAGAATGAGGATCCCGGGTTCAGCTCCATGGATCAAAACAAAGAGAAACAGAACGTAGAGGCTGGGTCTAGCATGCGATCGCTTATTCCTTTACACACACACACACACACACACACACACACACACACACACACACACACACACACGCACACACGCACACACACACACACACACACACACACACACACACACTGATGCACTCACACACACATACACACACGCACACACACGCACACAGGCACACACACACACACACACACACACACACACACACACACACACACACACACACACACACACACACACACACACACACACACACACACACACACACACACACACACACACACACACACACACACACACACACACACACACACACACAGCCAAGAAGTTTGGTACTGTAAATAACATTAAATAGATGACTCAATTGTGGATAGTAAATATGTATACTGAACGTGATGGTTTTTTTTAATTATGTTTAAGCATTTGTTCATCACAAAAACATTGCAAGTGATCTAAAATTGCTATATAAGTCTTTGGCACAGTTGGAGGCATTTTCATTTTCTAGTTTACTCCCTCATTGTACATCCAATCAGATCCAGCCAGAGACAGTCAGGCCAACATAATGCAAATATACATAGAGAGTAGATGTATCTTGTAGTAGAAATGAAGCAAGCCGAGTGAAGCAGCAAACACTATCAGGCGGTTAGCTACTTTTACAGGTGAATAAACTACGATCAACCAACATATTTTTCAACAGAAAGACATAGCTTCATACGAGCCTCATAACAATACAGTGTTCAACTATTCGGACTAACTGTGTTAACAGATAAGGCTAACGCTATGAGTTATGAACCAGAGGCTACAGGGAGGCTTGTGGAATTGTCTTGTGTAAAGGTTGCGTAAACCGTACTAAATGTCCGACATTATGTAACATTGAAGAACAGATTGAACAGCTATAAAAACCCATATATTACAACATTATTTCTAGGTACATGGCAAACAAATGCATATAGGCTACTGTTGTGTGTATCTGTATTAACCTAAATATTTATGGTTCTACTATATTGTAATAGTTTTAAATAGCATTTTTTTTGCAATCTGATCCTCGAAGTCAGCCAGGTTAAACCTCCGTAATCTGAAGAGGTCAACGCAAAGTCAGCCAGGTTTAACCTCTGTACTCTGAAGAGGTCAAGGTGAAGTCAGCCAGGTTTAACCTCTGTAATCTGAAGAGGTCAAAGTGAAGTCAGCCAGGTTTAACCTCTGTAATCTGAAGAGGTCAAAGTGAAGTCAGCCATGTTAAACCTCTGTACTCTGAAGAGGTCAACGTGAAGTCAGCCAGGTTTAACCTCGGCTCCTTATTTGCAGCCCTTGCCAATTCTCAAACATAATCTAATGGCCAGGATAAGACAACGTCTTTAGCGAGTGAGACAGTATCAGAGTTCAGTATCAGACCACATCAGAGGGAAGAATGTTGTTCATGTAGCATTAGTTCACAGTCCAGGGTTTTGCATTATACCCATATATGAAGGGCAAATGTGAGTTATTTACATTGCAACAATCTGGAATTCAAATGTCCTTTGGTTTGGTTGTTTTTCTGTGTGCATGATGTTACCTAATACAGCTCTGTTGTTCACTGACGTGTGTGTGTGTGTGTGTGTGTGTGTGTGTGTGTGTGTGTGTGTGTGTGTGTGTGTGTGTGTGTGTGTGTGTGTGTGTGTGTGTGTGTGTGTGTGTGTGTGTGTGTGTGTATGTATGTGTGTGTGTTAATTCAATAACACACAAATACGGACCATCTTAACAGCCTTATTGGTCTGTCTCCTCATCACATCCTCATCCCAAATGTAGAAGTTGCAAGCATTGATCACATAAAGGCAGGCAAACATAATTGATTGGTGCATTAGGTTAAAACAACCAAAATGCAAAACATTTTTGTCTCCAGAGAAGTTTTGACAGAAAGTAATGACATATGTAGTTCTCATTACAAAGACTAGTAAACGATTCTTTCAACCCATTTTTCTTTATCCATCATCCATTCTCCCTCCCTCTCTATCTCTCTCAAGGTTTACTTGGCCATCGCTTATTTTCCTCTTCAACCCTCCTCTTCCTCCTAATCGGCCCCTCTTCATGTAATAGTGACTGCCTTCTCCCACTCTCCCCTAGCGACGGTGTCTGCTCTCTCTCTCTCTCTCTCTCTCTCTCCCTCTCTCTCTCTCTCTCTCTCTCTCTCTTCCCTCCCTCTCTCTCTCCTCTCTCTCTCTCTCTCTCTCTCTCTCTCTCCCTCTCTCTCTCTCTCTCTCTCTCTCTCTCTCTCTCTCTCTCTCTCTCTCTCTCTCTCTCTCCTCTCTCCCTCGGTGCTGTGATAGCGGTTAAGCAGCAGGGGGCTTGTTATCCAGCACCCACCCAGCTGGGTGCCAGACACGCACACAGCACAACCAGGTGGGTGATGGGTACGCTGCCAGCCAGCCTGCCAGCCAGTCGGACAGAGTGACAGACAGACAGAGAGACCGACAGACAGACAGACAGACAGACAGACAGACAGACAGACAGACAGACAGACAGACAGACAGACAGACAGACAGACAGACAGACAGACAGACAGACAGACAGACAGACAGACAGACAGACAGACAGACAGAGACCTAGACGGACAGACAGACAGACAGAGAGCTAGACGGACAGACAGAGAGCTAGACATTCAACTAGGCAGAAGATAGAGACGAAAAGAGCCAGACAGTCAGACAGAGAGCTAGACAGACAGTCAGACACTGATAAAGAACCAGCACAGCAGTACGCTGCAGCCAGACGTTTCAAACAACATGACAAGGACAACGAAGGATGAAAAAGAAGGGCAAAGCCAGACACCTGGGCGGCCAGACAGGAACAGAGGAGGAGACAGGTGTTCAGACAGTCGGTGACCAGGAATGGGGACACTCAGAGAGACAGGCAGACAGACACAGATGGGGAGTTGTGCATAACTATGCGAGCGGGCGGGTAGAAAACAGGCAGTGAGGAAGAGAGGACGGACAAGTAGGTGGTCACAGGCAAGCACACAGACTGCCAGGCATGAATCCGGCATCCCAAAAAGCCTGGCGGGTTAGGGCAGCAGGTCTCTGATAAACACTGCCCCCGACTGGGCGTAGAGGGGAACTGCGTCCTCAGATCAGAACGCATTGAAAGCGACTCGAATCCCCCTTCTGTCGTCCTGGGAGTGAGATAGGCATTTAAAAGGCAGACTCTTGAGAACGCCAAGATGAGACAAATATACATATGTGTAATTTCAAGTCGTGCAAATAACTCCATTCAACCATTAAAATGCTATTTAATATTGACTTATTCCCAAAGCAGAACATTTTGGCTGAAGGCTGAGGTCTCTAACCATTCAAACATTTTATCTGCCTAGCATCAGATATAATTTGGTACGAAACAAATTTATAGTGAAGCATTTCCAGTTTTTCAAGTGGGAGGAATCACTTTTTAATTGTTCTGCAATGTTTGTATTAGCTATGAGCAAATAAAGGGACCCATGATGACACATGTAAAAGAGCAGTGAATAATGATCCCTTAATTAAATGATGAAGAGTTTCACAATTTGTCATATTTGGCTTGAGGATTTTATGAACATTGTAAGTAAAGGCACTACTATCATTGATGCTACGTCAAGAAACCAGACACAGAGCGTACAAATGAAAAGACTACGGTATAAAAACAGAAATATAAAGCCAAACTGTTATTTAGCGGAAGTCTGAGAGTGAAACTCATCCCACGGGCATCGTTTAAGTTTCATCTAAATCTAAACTCTGAATCTTGTGACCTTCTCAAGAACAACAGTCCTCTTTGTTCCAACGACCTGACGAGATGTTCTTCTTTAGACCGGCATGGCCTGTGAAATGTTGGAGTCTACAGGCCACGTCGTAAATGGTTATTTATTTATAAAATCTTCTTTCCAATCGTTTATAGGCTTCAGGCAAGAAAAACCTCACATAGACCATTGGCCAAAAAACATTACTGCAGGAGAAACTTTGATAAAAACCACAATCAGATGTAGTATGTAACAAAGGAAGTAATAACACAATCTCTATAGAGATAGCTAGGAAACTAGTCTACAGTGATCAGTTTCTATATGAAGATGACCTACTACCCATTCTCATCTCACTTATCTCTTCCCTTTTCTACCATACTCACCAAACAAACTTGACCCTTTCAACAAAAAAATACAAATACTCATTTACCAATCTATGAACAATGTGTATTACAGTGCCGGGCTGTAGAAATGTGGCCCCTAATCTGTTTACCTGGTGACGAGCCTGTGGTTCTGTAGAATAGCATACTGCTGCTAATGGCAAAGGCCAACCGCTGTGTGTTCTCCTCTTCCTGGCCTTCCACCTGATGCACCATGCCTTGGCTGTCGTGCCACTGGGTTCAGAAACATCGGGACAACACTACTGTGTGGGTGCATGCCACCACAAAGCATCAATACCAATAGCTCAACTCAATTTGCAAGAGAGCTATAGAGACCCATGGGTGTGTGTGTAGGCGATACCAGGCGAGGGAAAAAAAACGGAACAAAACAGGCCACATGAAGTTCAAGTAATACACAGCCAAAAGGGCCCATAAAAATAGCATCAGAATGAAATACACAAGACACAGCGAATATGGCCCCAACTGAGACACATTTTCCAAACGGGTTTTGCAGGAATGTTTACCATCTTTAACCAATTTTCACCAGTGCCTCATAAGGAGATTACATTTACTTCCCTTCCTCCTCCTCTTCCTCCATCTCCTCCTCCTCTCTTCGTCTCTGTACCGGTTAGTTCTGGCTGTGGTGGGTTCACCACAGGCATCCTGGCCTCCTCGCCAAAGCACCATTTTCTAATCAATTGCCAGGAACCCGGAACTCGGCCCAACCACCGGACACCGGTGAGAGACGGAGGCCGAGGCGAGGAGGCTGGGCCTCAGTGGTGAGTCAGCAGGGAAGAAATGAGGAAGCAGCCCCCTGCCCCAGCAACCCCCCCCCCCCCCCCACACACACACACACACTCACACTCCGAACCAGAACTGGGTGTAGGATTCGTCATTGCTCAGCGGGAGGTCATTTCCACCCGTAGGCGGATGTGGGGGCAGTAAATATTACATTCTGATCATTATGGGAGGGTGGGCGAAGATAAGGAATTGGTCAGCTGACCATTTCCGTTGACGTGAGCACTGTCAGGGCTGTGGCTAAACTCAATTAAACGGAATAAACTATCAGGTTGGAATGCAGCTGCTATAGGCTGTGTACATATATTACACATACACAAAAGCATACACACACACACACACACACACACACACACACACACACACACACACACACACACACACACACACACACACACACACACACACACACACACACACACACACACACACACACACACACACACACACACACACACACACACACACACACACATTGATCTAGCCTCCCACGTATAGAAAAGTCCCGGCATGTAAATGACTAACTCTTTAAGTCGGATTAGCTTCAAAGTCTGACTACAGTCTGCTGAAGCCACGATGCAAAGCAGCAATTACTGACCAAACCACCCAACAAGCAGTCCCTCTATTCCTCCACCGCTATGACCGCTCTAAAACGAAAATGTAAATTCCTATCCCTAGTAAACTAATGATTTCCTCTGAAAGAAGCTGTTTAAAAAAGAGCACAAAGTTGTACGTTGATGTGATGTGCAAGTTAGTCCTTTGGTTGAGCAGCGGTAGACTGGTTAGCTCTGTTGCCTCCCGTTGGGAAAGGCTTTCGGTTTTCCCCCCATGCAGGTGATCTAGTTGGTTTTCCCTCTAACGCCAAAGACAAACAAGACAGAAGGTCATGCCTCATTTTCTATACATCCCATCATTTTAGGAGTTGAATATATAATTGTCTCAAATCAATTGATGCAGTTACATTGTTTCTACTATTTCTTTTTTTCTTCTACTTTTTCAACATGAACCCATGCCCACGGCCTTTGCTCTGGTCAGCTTTGGACCAACCACGGGACTCTCCCCGTTCCCATGGTCCCTTCTCCCCCGGGTGCGATCCTCAGCCACACCTAACAAACCATTATGAACCATGGCATTACCAGCTCAGTGCGACGGCTGCATGCTAACAGACAGCCACCAACACAGACACACATGAAACAGTTGTCTCTCAATGGATTGGGGTTGACTCAAAAGGATGGCGGCTGAGTTGGTTTTGGGAGGTCTCCCCCGCCCCCCCCCCCCCCCCCACCTCCACAACACACACACGCCACACACCACACATGCCCACCACACACACACACACACACACACACACACACACACACACACACACACACACACACACACACACACACACACACACACACACACACACACACACACACACACACACACACACACACACACACACACACACACACACACACACACACACACACACACACACACACACACACACCACACACACACACACTTACATACAAACACATGTTACATTTATTTCACTTTGGTAAAATCCCATCAAAAGTGTAAACTCAGTTCTGAAAGCTCAATAAACTGTTCACATCTAAATTATTAAGTATAGAGACAAAGAGCAAAACTGTATTGAGAGGGAGTTCAACAGCACTTAAGAAATATCATTTGCCAACAACATACTGTTGATATGACCCACACATCATCGTAGCACTGCTGGACTTATGACGGGGAATTCCACCCAGAGCCAGAGGGTAAATCATGAGACTTTGAACATCTTTTGTGAGTGTGTGTGTGTGTGTGTGTGTGTGTGTGTGTGTGTGTGTGTGTGTGTGTGTGTGTGTGTGTGAGAGTTTTTTTTCTGTCAGGCTGACTTGATGACATACAAAGGTCAAGAATGTTTGGACAGTGTAATCAAAACACAGACTGCCAGTCTAAGAGAGCCAATGGCTTAAAGGACCAGAGTTTCTGAAACAGATTCAATATAACTCCTGGGCACTGAAGCAGCAGCAGCAGCAGTTTCTTTGGGTTTGATTACCAAATTGCCCTCAATTATGAACAGGCTCTTCATTAGTTGCATTTGTATTTTAAGGCCATATCTAACTGGTCTTTTATGTAGAAATGATCAGTTATGTATTTATTCTTTTAGCAGCTCAATTAGTCACAAAAGTATTCAGGGAACTTCAATTGACCATGTCATCCCTATGTAAATTAGGTTTCCCTGCCATTACATATAATATTTTATTTCCTTTGCTCAATTTGAGTTTACGTAACTGTATAGTCAGTTGATGTTTGAGGCTGAAAAGTTAAATTGTATTGCTTTTAAGTACCATAATGAGGCTTTAAATATGCAGTGATGTTGAACCAACTCTTAGATTTCCAAAAATGACTAAATTCATTGCCAGGATTTTGTACAACTATTTTGTGTATTGCTGCCCTTACCTGTATTATGTGACATAACAATTATTGTATAGACAATGAAAAAAGTCTTATACTTTCCCAAAATAATTCACTTTACCATATCTTGCCATCCCTTATCATTACTCTCTTGAAAGGGTTAGGGTTTTTTAGGGTTTTGCTCTTCTTCATGGTCGACCTCTTATCTTCGGCCTCCATTATATTTCAGTACAATTCATACAAATCATTCTAAAGTTGAAACTGCTTTGGACTCATAATTTGTAACATGTTCCACCATAAATCAATACATACTTTATACATCTGGACATTTAAGCAAGTATGACAAAGTACAGAAAATAGATCATGGGCTGTAATAAACTATTTGAAGTTAAGGATGTAAATATCTACCTTATTCATTAACCCACATAATCTGTGCCACATATGGGTTTCCTTTGGATCCCTCCATGTCATTTGGAATCTTAAAGTATATAGAATCTGCTCATGAGACAAACGTTTTAAACCCCATGTAAAGAATAGCATTCTGCTCACGAGGAAGCAGTTTGAAGCATTTCGCTCGATTGACGTATTGGGTTGCTGGCCCATCATTCAGGAATTCAAAAATGTTCATGGTTGTGGATCTATAATTGGATTTATGTGTGCCCAGCCCCAGAATATGTTCATTGACCCAATATTATAATACAAATAGAAAAACTCAAGTTAAAAATAAATAATTTATTATAGCATTCAATAATACAATATAAAATTAAACAAGTAATTATTCTGTGTAAGAAAGTGTTAACTTTACAAATGGCTTCTGTCAAAAAAAATAAAAAACCCTACAACGTTGGAATTCATCCACGGAATTATGACACCTATAGAGCTGTAAATCTCACCACGGATCACCATGACGTCAGTCCATTAGCGGCACGCAGTGTGCTTGCACACGAACGCCTTTGCTTTATTAGAGGTCATTAATCAGCTTCTGGCTCGTGGGTGACAGTGGTCTCATCTAGAGGAGCTCTCTAAATGAAACTGGCCTGAGTGGAAATTGATTTCAACGCCGGACAGTCGATGCGTGTCCCGAGTCCTTGAGAACGAACGAACCCATTGAACTCCCAAAGGTGTTGGTAAATAATCTGGCGTCGCCGATGATGAAATGCAGCCTGCAAGTATTGACCTACTGCGCCATCTAGTGGTCAACGCATTTCATCGGCACCGTTGAAATAGTTCCTCAAATCGACAGAAACGGGGAATAATAGATATATTTTGAAAACATATAAAGGCATATTGGTAGCGTCTTATTTTTTTAAAAATATGGTCGCAAGCGACTGCACTGAGTAAGGCAAACTGAAAAGTAGATTTCAATCTGTATGCTGTACGTCTGATAGCTAATATTTTTCTTCTGCAACATCAGAAGATCCCTTTATCACCCGGCCTGCCATCACATGATTAACCTAACTCACTATGAAACTAATTATGGCGCAACAATCACTTTTAATATGAATATATGCCTTGGTGGTGCAAAAACAAAATATAATTTGAGGGTTCCAATAACGTATTCACTCTTAAATATATTCTCTAACAAAAGTTTTAATTTTGACTGCAAATGCTGTGACATAATTAACTCCCCAAACATAACTTAAGTCTTTCAGCAAAACATATTCTAAATATACAATTACCACTATGTAACAAAAATGGTTAGAATACTGCCTTAAGACAAAACTGCTTAAGGGAATTAGCATCACATTTCCTTCTGTGCTGGACCAAAATTAAAACCATCAAATATCCAAAGAGAAAACTTCACAATGAACAAGCCACCGGCCGAAATTTAGTTCTCAAAAATGAAAAATGAAATGAAGCCAAAATTAAAAATACATAAAATCTGAAGATGTATATAAAATAAAAGTCCATGGTGGTAACTGGTGGTAACGAACGTATATCAATACATACAACCTATAGCAGCTTGGCACATGCTTAATCAAAGGCAGGTTGTAAACACAGTGTATCTGCTCATCTGTCCTCATTCATCCACGTCTGAGAACTGGCCCTCCTCCAGGGGAACCAAGGAGCACTTCCACAAAACAGGCTGGGGGTGGCTCCTCGCTGGGGTGTACCCCGGCGTTATGGGGGGGATAGGTGGGGCCATGGGGTGCAGTGACACGTCACGCAGAGCAAAACTTATCAGGTCCTCCGGACCTAAAAGAAAAACAGACAAAGCTTTGAATTAACGTCTCGACGTGGATCCAACATCACCCTGTGTGTTCCAAATACAATAGTGGGAAACATTCCGCCAAAATACTTCCAATCGCGTTTAGAAACAAACAACGCCTATTTCAAGAGCCTTTGGGGAATTTTTGGATTGTAATTCACTTTCCTCCTTCTTCAGTATACTAGGCTACTTGATGGAAAAGCTCCTGTGAGTCCCAGTGTTGCAGCACATACTGTAAGGCTGTAGTCCAAACGTCCTCTTCTCCCAGTCTACCAGAACAGCCTCCTGGATTTCTTTCTCCCAGTCTTCTTCCTCTGCGGGGTGCGTCGGCCAGTGGGCCGTATCCACGGGTAGGGGCCAAAGTCGGCTCCTGCAAAACAGTGGTCACCGATGAACCACGTTGGTGACTTGAAGGGTCGACTAGGACAGGCTTTGAAGTCACTTCCGTAGTTTAATTTGTAATGTTCGCTGGTTATTTGGTATAGCTTAATTGTTTACATGGGGAACTAGAGAAGGCAGATGATATGCCACATATAACTCAGTAGCCAACCTTTTCTTGGATCCAAGGCCTTTTCGCCGTCTTCTGCTCTTTGGTCGGTGCTGATGAAGAATGGCCATTCTCTACCACTGTCTTCTTGTTGGACTGGACAACTATTGTACTTGCCGAACTGCTACTGTTGCATGCATACTCAGAGTCAACAGGTGGGACGTGGCAAGTCCCGTTGACAAAACCAGAGGCATTATAGAAACTCTGTTGTCATCCTTCTGCTCTGAGGGACACTATCGGGGACACTGTCGGGGACACTGTCGGGGACACTGTCGGGGACACTTTCAGTGGCAGGGATTGTGCACTCGGTCATCTAAAAACATTGTTAGGAAAGAATGTTAGTCTCACGTGTGACACATTGCAACAGTAAGAGAAGTATTTTCATATACAGAGACATGGAAAGACGTCATATTTATAAACAACCATGTTGTTGTTTGACAGTTACGTTTGTTTTGGTTTTAGTTAATCATGCATTTTATGCTAAACGGTAAGACTGCTTGGAAATGGATGCTAGTCCAACGTTAGATCATCCAATAGCTTTATGGTAGAGGATAACGCTAACGTTGTTACAACTAACGAGTGTTAATGGAAGACAATTATGAACAAATTCTGTTGAAAAATATAATGTATAATTTTATGAAAGTCATTGTCTTAAAGGTCAGTTACACGCACCCCACACAAAGCAGCAGCAGCGTCACACATCTACTCCACCCCTGAGCCCGAACAAGCTCAGCTAAACATAATGATATTGATTAGCAAATGACACTGTTTTTCCGGATTAAAGTGTTCGTCTCGCAACATATACGTGTGGAAATGATAACTGAGTGATAGAGTTTAACTTCAAATCTCGATTAATTTAAAACGCTAAAAAAAAAAAGATAGTTCGTTTCTGCCTTCTTACCTTCCGTCAAGTGTGATTTCTGAATCTTTGCGGAATAGTTCCACTAGGCGGCGCCAAACTCAAACAATGTAAGAGCCACTTCCCAACCAGTATTCAAAGAAAAGAGACAAGAATCGATAGGCCTAAGTGATAATGTATTTCCAGTTTTAAGTTAGCAGTAGACAGGGTCACCTGATAAGAAATATTTGATGTTTACGTTAGTGATCGATACAAATAATTGTTAAATCTAAATTAATGTTAAAAAATTAATAAAAAACACATTGAAAAAGCATATAATACTACAATGAACACTTATAAAAGCAGGGGCGGAGTGACCGGCCCACCGGGAAAACTCCCGTTCTTCCCGCCTCTGTTATGACCCAATGATACAACAATATATGACTCGGGGCCAGGATGTCACTGCTGTAGCTCCAGAAAAGACAGGAGCCGACTGAATGATAAATAAGTTATATTGCTCTTTATTCTTTATTTAAGTTAGGAAGACAGTTGCTGACCATATCAAAGAATATTCAAGTGAAAGTCGCCTGAATTGCAACTATTACAAAGTAAAAAAAAAACAAGTTAACAAAAATTACACTGCAGTCCCATATCATTTGTTACAATTTTCCCAAACTGCTAAATCAGCTTTGCCTCACAAAGCATTCGCCATATGGCTCTTTTAACTAGCAATAGGATATCACAAACTCTTCCTTGACCAAACAGTATAAAATCGGTTTCATATCGTCATCTAAGAAAGAGAGGTGAGTGGCACGTTAATACAAATCTTCACTACTTATGTACAACATTTACAAGTCATGAAATAAGTCAGGTGCAGACTTAAAACACATGTTATGCAACAGCAACATTTTGTTGAAATGTGTCTTCCAAAGGCACAGACAGAAAAAGGGGCGAACCATGCAAAAGAACACAAACTGCTTTTTGTGCAAGTAAGCAAAACAATTAATACAGTAGTTTTCCCTCTTTTTTTTTAACAATGCGCTCTAATACTCTAACCTCTATACAATACTGTATCCTTATACTAAAGCAGAAATCTGAAATCTTGTTAAATGACCCCAGAAGGTGAAATATCAGGTGATTACATTCATGGTATTTACAGTATTATGAATCCCCACGGTAAGCACTACTATATCCTTCCAGTGTAGCCTACAGTAGTGTTGGTAATTCCAGTCTTTCACCCTAAAAAACGACCAATACACACATTATCCGTATAGTACCTTATTCTATATTAACAAATCACATTTAATCAAGTATGTTGCTATCAATTGCTTGACCAACGTTACCCTGGCTACTGAGAAGCCTCAAGATCAAGAGGACTAAATCACTGAAATCTGTGGAATTTAAGATCATTAACTCCACATTACATTCATGTCAAAACACCTCCTGCACACGTGTTTTGTAACTCGCTTGCTTTACAGCATACAATGTGACCACCACTTCCCCCCCCGACAGCGCCATCGGTGGTGCATCTCCCCTTCTTAAAGTGACTGTTTGTGTGTCTGTTTACCCACATTTCCGTTTGGCTAACACCAAGTTCTTAGCTAGGAACACTTAAGTTCTAAGCTAAGAACACCAGGTTCTTAGTTAAGAACATTAAGTTCTAAGCAAAGAACCCTGAGGTCTTAGCCAAAACTCAATTCACCCTTTCAGTTGATTGATAGCGCAAGAGCCTATAGAAGCTTCTGGAAGACACTCAAAAAACAGGAAAACAAAAACAAAGCAAGACTTTAAGACACTAATCCCTCTACCTCCACCCTGATTTTTCTTGTGCATTTCTCTGAACTCACCCCATCCCATTGGTTTCATCTCCTTTCTCAATATTTGTTATTTCCTTCTACAAATCACGTACCTGTCGGCATCCTTGATCAACCTACCTAGTCTGTCCTCCGGAGGTCACCTGAAGGTCACATGTGGGAGGTCAGCTAGGGGGTCACGCTATCCTAACTGATCGGCTATTTCAATGATGATCTTTCATTCGTCTATAACTCACTGCCTTCTATGGTCCTCATAAAACATGTTTGTTAGGTTGTTCCAGCTGTCGAGCCGCCCTCGTGTTTCGAGATAAGGATATTTCACAGAACAAAATTATCCAGTGTTATGTTATGAGATCTAGGCTAATAGGTTATTGCCAACTGCAGAGAATGATTTTCATAGAAATAGAAATAGCAGGTGCAAGTATTGATGAGTCACAGTATTAAGACAGTTTGTCAGAGTATGAAACTGGCCCACTCCTATTGCTAAGTGGAGAAATCCCCCTTGTCAATACCTTTTCCGAAATACCGGTATAAAACACACAGGCATTTTCTTCTTTTCCCACCTTCAACAGCAGAGGGCGACACATGTCTATTTAAATATTTTCTCTTCTAGTTCACTGGGAAAAACTCCAGTTCCTTAAAATCCCTACAGAGACCTCCCAAGGGAATGCTGTGTCTGTTCATTCTACAACTGGAATGACCAAGTATCCTAGCAACCCGTCACTAGGTGATTCCTCAGCCCAGGTGAGAGGCTGCTACTTCTTGATCTCCAAGATGGAGGGGTTGTGGTCCAGGATGGACAGAATGATCTTGTCCATGTACTGCCGCAGACGGAAGTTGATGTCCTCCTGTTCCTTTATGGCCTTTATGAGCTGGGGAAAGAGAACCGGGGAATATCTTACTTTTACCTTTTATCAATGAACCATTTAATAACATCAGGGTTCAGCAGCATATGCCAGCTACGGTTAACAGTCATTCCCTAGTCATGGGGTTTCTAGCTTCCATATGATATATTCTGGTATCACAATTATAGAGCTGGATGACTATAGAGACTATGAATTGGGAGATCTCATAGTATAGTCCGTGCTATAAATGCATGTCTTTTGCAACGACCTCCACATTTCTAGGGCAATGGCCTGCTGAGACATGACCTAGAAATACAGGCGTACAGGCGTCCCCTGCACACATTCTGCCCATCAGTCTCAGGCTAGTATCACACAAACAGAATGAAAAGCAGCCTGCGTCTACCTGGTCTCTGGATGCGTTGTCGATCTCAGCAGCGAGGGACTGGGCCTTGCTCTGTGACGCAAACAGACTCTTAGCCTCAAAGAGACTCAGGCTGAGGAGCTGTCCGTTTAACTCCTCACTCTGCTCCCCAGCCTCTGGTTCTCCTACAATGGGGGGCGGGGGGGGGAGAGAGAGCGAGAGCAAGAGCAGGAGAGAGCAAGAGATGGAAGAGGAGATAAAAAGTGAATTATTAATATCTATCTATAGACTATGAGACTATTATTTTTTGCGCAGTTCACTGGTTTACTCCATGCCTGAAATGAAACTACCCAAGCCACAGTCGCACACGCACCCAGAAACACACAGGACAACACAAACACTCTGGTTGGCACCTCAGCGACAGACATCTATTATGGCAACACCCACAGGATGGAACATAGTGTTATGTGGGGTTACAGCACAGCTCCGCTCGCCTGCAACCGTCTCCACCTCCACTCAGCATGAAGTTGCCCTTTATACCCACTGACATACGGTCAGCTCATCTGCGCACCCCCCCTTACCTGGCCTATGGTGGGCGTCCCTCTGAACCTTAGCTTCAATGGGCAACTTCACACTTTGTTCCCTTTATTAGTGGTTAATCATGAGTTCAGAGGTCACATGGAACTGTGTTTCTACTTTTACCATCGGGCCAGTGAGGAGCCAAGCCCTGGCCAAAGTCAGATGCTGGAATTCAGTGTTGAGAAAGCCCTGGGACACACACACACACAGACACACACACACACACACACCCACCCATGTGCTGGCATTAAATGCAGAACACCAGGGCCGACCAAACCAAAATCAACACACAATTACAAACAAGACCGGAATGTAGACGGCGGGCACAGTACACCACACCACAGCAGGGCTGCACGCATGACTGGAGTGAGAGATAGGAGACAGGAGTCGGGAGAGTGAGATGTATCAAATAAATGAGAGCCAGAGAGAACAAATAGCGAGAACAAGAGAGAGATAACGTGAGAGGCAGAGCGAGGCAGAGAGAGAGAGAGAAAGAGAGAGAATGAGAGAAAGACAACGAGAGAGAGAGTGTGAACAAGAGAGGGAGAGTGAGGGTGAGAGAAAGAGCATGGCTGGACGCAGGGTGATAATTCCACATTGCCCTCACAGACTGTGACAGAGGAATCAGTGCCATCAGCCCCGTGCCCTGGCTTTCAGTGCTCGACTGGACAGGCCTGGCTGCAGCAGCCGCACAGAAACACCGGGGCCAATCGACCTAATCCAGAGAAAGATTGTGCTGATTCCTGCGCTGTCAGCACCGCAGCACTCAGTACTTGGCCGCACTAACAAATGAAAGTCCGCCTGAGTAACTACACAATTACCCTGAGCTTAACTTTCATAGGACTTTTTTTTTCCCAACACATATACTAATATAAATATATATATATACACATGTGTTGAATTTAAACTTATAATTAGATTAGAGTTGAAGTGTATCCCAGTGTGCCGTAACAATTTCCAAAGACTAGCTAGCTAAAGGAGATCTGCTACAAAACACAGGGTTGTATATGGCGGCTGTGATAGTGGAAAGGTTCGACTTTAACCGGAACCACTTAACAAGTGGTTCTGCTGCATGTCTTCTACCTGAAAGGGTCATCTTAAAAAAACCAACTATCAACTCTTATCTCACTTATCTGGGGAATTTACTCTGCGCCAGGTCACCGTTAGTGCCCTTCAGAGACTCAGTAATAACATTAAAGCTGCTATTGCCGACCTCCAGATATGCAATAGTTGCAACACAAATGCTGTTGAACAGCAGAACCAAAGTAAGAGACAGGGAACCAACACTAACACAAGATGAAACCAGGGCAAAAGAACATCCTATTCATAGAAGGGTACAAGGTAAGATAGGAAGACAAAGACAGACCCACAGACAGAGGGTTGAACAGTGCATAGGCTGACACCCTTATCATTGAGCATGTCTCCCTATGAACTGTGAACTGTTTGTACTTTCAACTGGTATGGCCTCTTCGCTGCATATTTCTTGGCAAATCCTTTGGGGTAAATACGGGCAGGATGTTCTGCAATGCATTAAGAAATGCCACTTTGTGATGAAATGAAAGTTTTTGTGTGGTGCGGGTTTGACCCCCCCGTGACTGAAATAGAACAGGCATATGACCTCACTCAGAGGCTAAAGGTGTCCAATGATACCACCAGGTGTGAGCGTGATTAGCCGTTACAAGCCGTTTTGGATATCTGCCTCTTCTGACATCACAGGTGGACGTGTCCACCTAGATGTGTGCTGGATATGTCAGTCTACCAGCCTACCCAGAGGACTGTAGCAAACGTTGCTCATCTATCCGGACACGCCCACTTGTGATGTCAGAAGAGGCAGATTTTCAGAACGGCTTGTGACGGCTAATCCCACTCACACCTGGTGGTATCATAATATGTCACCATTGCTGTGTCTGGCTCCGACGCAGCACAGTTTAAATGAGGGCCTTTGATACGGCTGCTCCTCTGTACCTGCTTCAGCCTCTTGACCTCGTGTTCCAGCTCCACCTCGCGGGTCCGGCTGGTGAAGTCGGCCAGGCCGGAGGCAGAGCCCCGCCCGCCGGGCCGCTCCGTCTCCAGCTGGTAAAGCTGCAGGTGCTCCAGCTCCCGCCGCAGGTCCTCGATCAGCTGCACACACCCCGGGGAACCGCGCAGAGGAGGTGAGGCCTCACACATCATCCCATCTCACACCAGGGTTCACATGGAGACAAAAATCCAGCCAACTTCTAGCGTCACCTCGTGTGCACGGCCCATGGAAATGTTACATGGGCCGTGCACGATGTTAGAAGTGGGCTGGTTTTTTAGCTTCATTTCTTGTTCCCCATTACTAACTGATTCAGCCTATTGTTGCATGGTATACTGATACATAATGGACATCTTTACGAACATCCAACCCAGTCTCACCGAAATACGTGACACTGTCACGTCATTTAATCTATTCATTCGTGATCTGGGGCACGTAATTTAAATTTTGAACAATATTGTTCAAAATTGGCCACCCATTTCTACTTTCACCTTTAATTCTGAGAAATTGTGACAATTCACGGATATATTTAATGCAGGTGCGCTGCTCTGTAAGCAAACCACGACGGAAAAAAGGTAGCTGCTTCATCTCTTCTTTTTAAAATTGAGTTTGAAATTTGTGTTTTTTTCGCACGAAAAAACTGAAATTACGTGTCCCAGATCACGAATGAATAGATTAAATGACGTGACGTGACATTGTCACGTATTTTCGTGAGACGTGGTTGGAACATCATATTTCTTCACAATACGTGTATGTTCTTTCTTGAGCAGACTCTTTTTGACAAACAAGGTCCTTCGGGATTAATAAAGCACTGAATTTCTGAACCATAATAATCCAACTATCCACATCTTTTTGAATGAAAAGTATATGGAAAAATGGAGAGCAAAATGGATGCAGATTAGTGGTGCTGCTACCTCCTGCATGGCCTCCTTCTCCTTCTGGAACTGGTGTCTGTTCTGCCTCAGCTTGTCCATCATCTTCCTGTACAGGTCCATCTCATCCTTCAGACGCAGGCTGGTGTCCTCCAGCTTGTCTGTCATCCGCTGCTTCTCCTGAGCACACACACACACACACACACACACACACACACACACACACACACACACACACACACACACACACACACACACACACACACACACACACACACACACACACACACACACACACACACACCCCAACTTGTATTAAGCACATCCTTTTCCTTTGTGGGGAATGTGTGTGCAGTTTCCATGATTGCAGTCTTTTACACCACAAACCATAAAGTGTGGTCTTTAAGATGCTGTGTTGAGATGTTGGCATTGTGAGAAAAACAGAAGAAGAGCCTTCTGAGACTAAAGCAGCCTCACAGCCTGAAGTAATGCATGTTGCAACTGAGAAGAGGTTTCTAAATCGCTAAAATATATTGCGATTTCAGGATATGAAGACAGAACATGACAAGAGCAAGACAACCGCAGGATTCAATTATTCAAATGAATTCCGTTTTGTCTGAGGCCCAGCGAGAGAGAAAGGGAAAAATGGAGAACGAGACAACTGCTGAGAAATATTAACAACGAACGCTAGAAAACCAGAGGAGGCTTTTTAAAAGAGTGCTGACCTCGTCCAGTTTCTCCGTCTGGCTCTTGAGCCGACACATGCCACTGGACATGTGGCTGTTCTCCTCCTCCAGCTGCTGGACTCTGTGGAGAGGAGGAGAGGTTAGCTGCACCTCGACCACACACAGCGGGGCTCCCAGGTCACAACACAGACCCCGGGAGTCTTCATCGACCACCTGGTCTGTCCTTAACTACCGCAACATTGTGGAAACATAATGAAATACAAAACAACTTGAAAAATGTCTTTGTTGATTTCTAGTGAACAAACATATTAGTCAAATGATTTGTACAATACGTTAACTGCTGAGCTGAGAGACAAAAAGAGAGAGAGATTTAGAGAGGGAGGGAGAGAGAGAGATCTGGAGAGAAAGGGAGAGAGAGAGGGAGAGAAAGTATGCGTATGTCCTTGAGAGTGTTTGGTTTCTAATGGCGCCACCTCAGCAGGGGCCGGTTGTAGTGCAGGAAGCAGAGTGTTTGAGAGTGTTTGGAGTAGTGTGCTAATGTTTATGTGCATGTGTGTGTGTGTGTTTGTGTTTGTGTTTGTGTGTGTCTGTGTATGTGTGTGTGTGTGTGTCTCTCTGCGTGTGTGTGTGTGTGTTTGTGTGTCTGTGTCTGTGTGTGTGTGTGCGTGCGTGCGTCCACCTCACCGGTTATTCAGCAGCTCTATGTGTGTGTTCGTGTCCCTCTCCATCTTGCTGAAGGCCTCCCGGTGGCGCCTACCCTCCTCCTCCATGTTGAGCTCTGCCTGCGCCTCCTGGTCCTTCAGCTGCTCCTCTAGCTCGTTCACCCTGACCCCACACACAGGGAGAGACCAGAGGTTGAGACGCGGCACCACCACCTTCCACGCTAGTCTTTGTGTTTAGGGTTTGCTCAATCCATTTGGAGGAACATCAGAATGTTACTGCACAATATTACATACGCACGTTTATAAAATCAATAATTCTGGTCCTTGATTCAGATTTTGCCATTCTAACATACCGCATAACAATTCGAAGCTAGTAATAATGCACCCCCAATCTCAAAGAATGCTAGCCTGTGTTGATTCGCTACCATTTATCTGTCTTGAGGAACTATATTGTGAAAAGCCAGGGGGGGATTTAAAGAGAGAGTGAACACAAAAATCTATTTTGTTTTTGCTTTAAACTTTAAACTCATATATGATCGTCAACATCGTCATCTATGCCTTTTTAATCACAGAAATAAGGACGATATTAAAGGTGCCATGGTATGGAAATCTCACTTTATGAGGTTTTCTAACATAAATATGAGTTCCCCTAGCCAGCTATGGTCCCCCAGTGGCTAAGACTTGCGTTCGGTGTAAAACGAGCACTAGGTGTTCTGCTCGCCTTTGAAAAAATGGAGGCTCAAGCGCGCAGATTTGGAATGTGGTTTCATATGTCGTCCCATAGCATCTAAGCTCCTCCCCTTACTCTGCCTGGCCCGCCCAGAGAATTTGGCCCACCAATGAGACACGACCGTGCGAGTGCCACATGTGTGTGTGTGTGTGTGTGAATACACACACTGTAATGCAAGTATTTCCACAACGAGACTGTATTGGGGGTTATCTCAGCCATGGTTGAGAAGGAATTGGGGGAAAGGAACTTTGGCTTTGACTCCCTCAAGAACATGAACCACGACTTGGAGGAGAAAGGGATTGTTGGCTGTGAATGTCTCCCGCTTGAGCCCCGCTTCCCGCTGCCGAGGGACCGCGGCCGAGGGACCACCGCCTCGGCGCTGCAGGAGGCGGAGGTGCCTAAGCGCTGCCCGGCAACAATCTCTTTCTCCTCCATGTCGCGGTTCAGTCTACTTCAGATTGATGTGGACGTGGAACAACCAGGAACGTCTGAGAACCCAACGCGGTCGTTTAAGATTCCTTAATATCGGCTCACACAGCTTTTGGCCGTGATAATATATATTATAGGATATAGATATCTATGTATATGATATTATTTAGATATAGAGCTCAAGGACTCCCGTGTGTTCTAGAATATTTACAGAACACGGCTAAATGCTGTGTGGCCTCGCCAATTGCGATACATCCACTGTAAAGGAACGCATGGTACCGTGGCTGCAAGCTGCTCAAGGCCACACCCCCACCCTCCTCCTTGACCTGACTCTCTCCTCATTTGCATTAAAGCTACAGACACCAAAACAGTGCATTTGGGGGAAGCTCAATGTGCGACCGGCTCGAAGTGGCTGTAACTCTGCACCACGGCTTGAATTTCAGGAACTTCTTCGAATACTGTGTTAGTGGCCCACTTACCTATATTAAAGAAATAGGCTAATAGGTTGGATACTAAAGCATCCATAAAATAGCATGTCATGGCACCTTTAAGTATAAACAAGAGGAAAAACCTATGTGTTTGACAGTTTCCCCAAAACACTACCTGAACATGCCACTCTGCTTCGAATGCAAGTAACAGCCTTTTCAGGATGCCGAAGTGCACTGTAATTATACTCTTGAACGTGACGACCATGGGACACCGGGGTGTGTGTGGATGTATAGAGCTCTGTTTGGGCAATGATTTAATGTGGCCTCCGAGAAAGGTTGAAGGTAAAACTTCTCAGACCCCTACAGTACAACGGCTAGATGTGTGTGTGTGTAGATGTGTGGAGATTCATCTGAGCAGCGGTTTATTTGAATATCCTGTGTCCAACTGAGGGTTAATTATAACGCTTTATCCACAACGACAGCTTTTAGAAAAGTTTCACAAAGTTGCCGTGGGTTGTAGCATGGAACAAAAAACAATTCCAGCTATAACAGTGGGTACACTGACACTTTAACAAACGCCTCCCAGCTGGTCTTAAATCACCATGTAATGGAGCAACTGTAAACCAATTCCTCTCGTGGCTTATTGCTAAAGTATCTGTTGCAGTACTGAAGCTTGCAGACAACAGTAGTCAACTCCTGTTTTCCCAGAGCTAATTAGAGGACTCGCAGATCCACATTCAAATATCATTTGATCAAACTCTCCAACCTCAACAGCCTTAAGGGGGAAAACTCACAAAACCCCCAAGGATAAAGACGAACAGATTGGGCTAACACAAACTAAACACGTTTAGTCTAAATTATAATGATTGTGTTTTTAAACTTGTTGCGACCGAACATGATGATCAGGCTGCCCTAGAACATCCTGATAACATCCTTCCTCAGATGCTATTTGAGCTGTTTGAGCATTTTCAGTTCATGTCCCTGCATAGGTCTTCATTACAAAGTAGCCCCTAGGTAACTTCCTATGGCAGAGACCCCGAGGATCAGTGGTCTTCCTGTACCTGTGTACCAGCTGTGTGTTCTCCTGTTTGAGTTTGGACTTGAGATCGCCGCTCAGCAGACTGTCGTTCTCCAGCTCTGCCACCTTCTTCTCAAGGTAACCCACCTGGAGGCCGGGGAGAGCAAGAGAGTGCGACACAAACAGGGAGTCAGACAGACGGATTGAAAGATCCACAAACAAACAGCGAGACACCTACACTGTAAATGTTCCTAGAATTTTCCAAAACAATGAAGAATGTGCGCTGTCAATGATCCATGCAGTCTAAAAAGACGACATAGTTCAGGAGATACATGGTGGTTGGTGGTAGTTTATTTCACTTCTGAGATATCTAACAGGCTGGTCATCATTTAGATTACTAAGTACTTCACCAAGTTAGGAGAACACACACACACACACACACACAGACACACACACACACACTTACCTTCTCATTGATGTCCAAATCACAGGAGTCAATGCTAACCCTGAACAAGTCTTCTGTGCTGCCGTGGCTACTGCTCAAGTTGCTGTGTTGGAGCAACTGCTATTCCCTGAACAAGTCTCTATCCTGTGTCTCTGCTGCCGTGGCTACTGCTCAAGTTGCTGTGTTGGAGCAACTGCCTGCTCAACACACACACACACACACACACACACACACACACACACACACACACACACACACACACACACACACACACACACACACACACACACACACACACACACACACACACACACACACACACACACAAAGATTAATATCGGTTCAGGAAGGGGAACAGCAGCAGTGGGAATACACAAAGGTGGGTAAAAATATGATATGTACGGTATGTGTGTGTGTGTGTGTGTTCTACGCTGCTATAAGGCACCTGCACGCTGCCTCTTCCAGAATGAGTTGTGGTCCACCAAATAGACACATGCCTGCCGCGTACTGCTAGTACTCAAACCAAGCATTTGTACTCATACACACAACATGTGGAAACACATTAACGCAACCCAGGGGATATTTAAGCACACACTCGCACTGAAATGAGACATCCATACAACTAGGGCTGGGCGATATGGACCAAAAGTCATATCTCCATTAGGGCCCGACCGATTCAACGGCCTGCCGATTTAATCGCCCGATTATAGGCTTTTTGAAAAAAGTCAAGACCTGCCAAAAAGTCGCAGATTTATGACGATTATCTTTTTTTTAAAATTATTATTATTTTTTTTACTAGAAATGTAATTGCGCTTCAACCACTCAGGAAGAAGAACCAGAGGAGATCATTGAAGAACGACATATGAGGTAGGCTGTCATAGACAGGAAAGAGGGGAACCCACTGGAAGAGCAACGGTTTCCCCGCTTCAAGGGACTGTCAGGCCTGGCCAGGAGATACCTTTGCTGTCCACCTTCCTCTGTGCCAAGTGAGAGGGTGTTCAGTACTATTGGCATCATTTATGAGGAGAAGCGCAGCTGCCTCAAGGGAAAGACTGCTGAAAAGCTGTGCTTCCTGCACTACAACCTGCCCCTGCTGAAGTGGCACCATTAGAATTTTATTTGGAAAATATCCATATGCTTTTTGCCACACACAACACACATTACCTCGTTCCTATACAGTTATTTTATGTTATCATTAAACATTGTTTTCAAATAAGTAAGTTGTGTAGTTACAAAAAAGTTCTTCTTCCTGCACTTTATGTCAAAAGGGTGTTGTACAAAATGTTAATATGCTGCCTGCCCCAGCCTCACACATCTCATTATATTGCAGTAATTTGAATTTCTTTATTTGTTCCAATATGTAAGTAAAAAACTGCTATGTTAGAATTATGTTACCAATAAAAAGAAGTTCCTGCACAAATTTTTTTCTCGTTCTGCATCAAATTCACATATTTTTTTAAACGAGTGTTTAAGGTATATTTAAGGAATCCAAAAATAAGTTTTATATGCTTTGCCATTTTTTTAATAATCCGCCGATTTAATCGTAATCAGAATTTTTCTCTGAAAATAATCGGCCCTCCAAAATCAATATCGGTCGGGCCCTATTCTCGATACCTTCAAGCAGAATATTGATAAAAGATAAATATCGATATTTGTTGACGCAATAACATAATAGTTGCCGTTGCCGCGCTCCAACTCGTCATTCTACATCGGTGGCGCCGCTGTGCTCTCACTTCCGGCCTGCCTGCGTCGCTGTGCTCGTTAACCTGCCTTGTTACCGTGGAGTTACCGTTATCACTATAGCCTAACTACCTACCGTTTGGATACAGCTTGATGGTTGAATAAACCGTGGACTAGACACTGCCTCCGCCTCGGATTTGAGTTGAGAACATTACAATATTATATATGATATCACGACCAAAAGCTGGGTGTGCCTCCAGAATATTATGAATCTTATTATATATTAATAATATTTTTTTTAATTAATAATTAATTAATAATTAATTAATTAATAATTAATTAATAATTATCTCCCGACCGCTGGGTTTTCCGACGTCTCGCTGGTCCTTCCACTTCCTCATCAACCTGAAGCACTGAATTGAATCGCGACATGGAGCGACACCGGCCGGACACTCCAGCGGCGGTCCGGGAGTCCGGAATCATTTTGGGACAATTGCTGTACCGACCTTTATCTGAATAAAAAATAAATAATGTCGAGGCAGCTGCTGCAAGTGATGGAAGAGGTTGGTCGTAGGTACTCGACCCTTTGGTTGCGACAGATTTGAAGCACTCTCTACAAAAAACCTGATTCTGTCATTCGTCAGACACCTTGTACCCAAAACATTTCCAAACTATGGAGCCATTTGTCTTCTGCTTACACACAAGCTCCTCTGTGCCATGTTTTCCGGCGGACTCCATGTTTCTCCCAGCCCTACATACAACCTTGCTCTCTCTCTGATAGATGAAATTACCTAACATTCTCCAGTTCATTATGGAGATGAATGACCAGCAGGGACAGACAGAGCAGAGCGAGATGTGGAGAGGCAAGGGGAGGAGGAGGAGGAGGAGGAGGAAGAGGAAGAGACTAGACAGAAAGAGATTGAGAGTGGCGAGCACAAGAGGAAGGGCTGGTCAATAAAGCCAGACGTAGACTAGGTAGACCTGGGTACACAGAGGAGAGATTCGCCTCCAAAGAATACATACATCCGCTCTGGTAGCTACACTGTTTCCATTCTGTCCCAATAACTCACGCCCAGGGAGGGGGAGAAGTAGGACACAGCCCATGATGGATTACAGCCAGCATGGAGACTCTCGTTAATGCAATAGTACAACAGCGTCTCAACCAGTATCTATGGGTCCTTGGGTTTAGGGTGATAGTTGTCATGGTAACCGGTCCAAAGACTCATCTCATACACAGAGCAGCACATACTCTGAAAGCAACAAAACAACTCGATGCATAAAAGGGATCGGCTGACTATAAAATGCTGCTCGCTATATCGACAGGTATGCCAAAAAACAGCGGGCGTACCTGGCTCCTACTCACAAATGAGTCAGGACTAATTAAGTTTGGTCACAGTACTGCTTACTGTTCCTTATAACCACTGTGTGTATACGTAATATGTTTGTGTAACAGTGTGGGCGTAAGTGAAGATTAAGTAGAAAATTATACAATCACTTGGCACACACACACACACACACACACACACACACACACACACACACACACACACACACACACACACACACACACACACACACACACACACACACACACACACACACACACACACACACACACACCCCAACATACCTTCCAAAGGCAGTGCTGGAGATTTTCCGATTGGGGCTACAGTAGACAAAAAAACAAAGAAATGATCATCATTTAAGTAAATGACACAATAGCAGGTAAAATACTCGAGACATGTTTAGCTGCGACCAAACACATTCCTTGAGCAGCAGTCTGATGGCAATGTCTATATATCTTGCAATGTAATAACACATCAGAATCCATACTGGATTACTGCTGGTCACCTGTGAATTTCTCCCAAGGGGGATTAATAAAGGACTATCTTATCTTATCTTATACACAACTTCCTTTTCCTTTTCATAGTCTGCTTCTACTAACTTTATCTTCATCTTCCTATACCCTTTTTTCTGTACTTTTCAAACCACTTTGCATCCCTATACATCCCTAACCATGAATGCCCGGGGATTCTTCTGAAGAGCTCTCTGCTTCATTCCTAAAGGGAACGAGGAGTGATCAGCGTGGCTCCGTTTGGTCCAACAGCTCTGCTACCTCAGGGTGAAACTCTGTCCCACCGTCTTCTGGGTGGTACAAGTCATGCTACGTATTCTATTCTTCTCTCATGCTGACATTCTCTCGTTTCTGCACATTAATTCTCTGAAAGGAAGTCCACGTAAGCTACCGTTGAAAATGCGGTTAAAGTAAGGGTTTCTTTGATTAACAGACAACCATAATATTGCACTATAGTTTCATTTCGGTCTGTTTATATTCAATAAACAGTACAATAAACACACACACCACACACAGTTAATATAATCACTGTCTACGCTACCTTTCCTTTATTTCTTTTTAAATGGATGGAGATAATTTCGCTGCAATATTATAGCAGAGTGTATTTTTTTTTACACATCCAATTTAGAACAATTCTGGTATAGTGCTGTTACATAAAGTGGATACTGAGGTACATATTATTGTTAAGCATGTGTGTGTGGGAGAGAGTGAGCGTCTCTATTGCCGGCCAGCATAGATAACACGTCTAAGAATAGTCGGCTCTGACAATGGTTAAAGCTGTCAGAGGACTGACGCGCTAGTCTCAAATCTAGACGTTAGATAACACTCCACCTGGATTTATACTGCATCCAGGTTGACCTTATCTAACACTTCAAATAAATTAAAACCGTATGCCGTGTATAGCAACGGTGGTCCTCATGTATGTCTGTGTCAAATACATCATAGTCTACATGCATGTCTGTACACAAAGTGTCTCACATACATACATGTGTGTACACTAGGGCTGTCAGAGTTAATGCGTTAATCGCGATGCGATTAATTAAAAAAAAAAATAACGCGTTACATTTTATTTTTTTTTAATCGCGGCCCATTTTGTCCTCTGTCTGCTGGACTGGAGGACTGGAGTGTGGGACCTCCAGTCCAGTAGGTGGTGGTAAGGCACCTTCAAGTTGGTTGCTACACAAATATACACAGTCTAACATATATCCACAGCTCCATCCATTGATTTTTTGACGGCTTCGTTGTCAACAAATGCACATGGCCATGTATTGATTTTTTTGACGGCTTCGTTGTCAACAAATGCACGTGGCGATGTATTGATTTTTTGACGGCTTCTGTTGTCAGCAAATGCACATGGCCAGGCAGAGGCGTAGCAAAGTAACGGGCAATTTCCACTGGATGCAATTCGTTTCAATTCTGTGTGAGTTTCATGCATCATGTGTTATGATTAGGTAGGCCTACTAGGTCTGGTCTAAAAGTTGCTTGTCTAGAGATTATAACACTTTGGCTTGGACTTTCAACACTTTGGAGTGTTGAATGTACAAAGCGCCATATATATATATATTTTAATAGAGATTAATCGCGAGTTAACTATGGGAAAAATGCGATTAATCGCGATTAGAAAAATTAATCGTTTGACAGCCCTAGTGTACACACATGCATTCAAGTGTGTGCACACATGCATGCCAATGTGTATGGTTTGTACCTGTTGGATTTTAGGTTCTTCAGCCTGGCATCCAGGTCGTTCAGCAGGTTGACCTTCTTGCAGCACTGGGAGCAGTAGACGTCCATCTGGTCTCCCGGGCACAGGTGACGCACCTTGCGAGGAGTTTGGCCCGCACTGTACATAAAACATAGCCACACAAAAATAATGACGCAACCATACCGTCACAGACACACAACCCAAATAAGAAAACATGAATTCACCTATTAGGATTAATTGCTTAAGGTACTGCTTAAGGTATCTCAGGTACTGTATTGGCCCACAGTACCTATATAGAGTTAACCTCAAGCATTTTCCCAAGGGTAACTGAAGCAGCAAAACCTTCAGCATCTTGGTGACAATAACCCACGGAACGAGGTCCAGGCCCCCAGTGAGTGAGCTTTAAACTCATTAGATCCTGCTGTTTATCCTGACTCTTCGTCAGGAGGGGTTTCAGGCCTTGAGAGCTCCATACATATTCATTAGCGAAACCATGTGTAAGAGGATTAGCTCTCCTCGTCTCCCTGGAATGGCCTGACTGCATCGCGTCCCTGCTCTGCATACCAACCACACAGGACTTTAAAATGAACATAGGGAAAACCGCCTCGGGTGGGCGGTTGGAACCCGAGTGCCCTCGTGTAACTGCAGCTCACCTATTGGCCGTATTAATAGGAATGCAGTTTCAGACTCTTAAGGCCTAGTTTTATAAATGTTAGAGGTCCAGCTTAATGGTCTTAAAGAGCTTACTATTCAACTAAGTTAACTAAGTACTAAGGCCATCTCGCTCTCGCTCTCTCTCTCTCTCTCTCTCTCTCTCTCTCTCTCTCTCTCTCTCTCTCTCTCTCTCTCTCTCTCTCTCTCTCTCTCTCTCTCTCTCTCTCTCTCTCTCTCTCTCTCTCTCTCTCTCTCTCTCTCTCTCTCTCTCTCTCTCTCTCTCTCTCTCTCTCTCTCTCTCTCTCTCTCAGATGAATACAGTGTAAATGTTAGCAGTCAGCATGTTATCGAGTTTGTCTGGCCACTTCTCTCACCTCCACATTCTCAAAGCCATAATCGATTTTAAAGTCATGGCCACATCTTTGCTTGTGTACACCTCCGTGCTCAAAAATGACGGAAACATTGTGTTCATAATTCAATCAATAGCGAAATATTCAGAGTGTATTGCTTTGAACCGCAGTGCGTGCGTGTCTCTTTCCCTCTCTCTCCCACCTGGAAGGGACAGAGGACCCCAGGTCGGAGTAGATATGGGTGCGGCTCTCGTCTTCAGCGCTGGGGCTGCTGGGAGTGTAGTCTGGCTCTTCTCCCACGCCGTAGTCCTCAAACTGCTCCTCGTACAGAGAGGCAGAGGACCGGGTCGACAGGTCAGAGGTCACTGAAGTGCTGGTGTTACCTCGCCTGAAAGAAGACACAAACACACAATCAGCCGTATGAGTGGTGAAAAGGTAGTCCTTAAACACAAATATCAACACATTTCAAATCTTCTGTTCCTGTATTTAAATCATTCTGTCAGAGTTTCAGCATGGTACTGAGATATATCCGATTAACTTGATTAATATCACTTCATTGCCATATGAATGAGTCCATTTATCTACATATTTGTCGTTCATCAACAAATTTAATCAAATTTAATTTAATCAAATTTATTTTATTTTATTTTCTACTTGATAACGTCCTGCTATGTTGGTGTTTATCTAAGACAGAAGCAGCGCCACGGCCCCTTGCAGAGCCCCTGACTCACTTGTGCGTGGGGATGAAGAGCTCCCCCAGGGAGTCCTCCTTGTCCCCCGGCCGGGCCGGCCCCTCGGAGCTGTCCGACCCCTGGGTGCTCCCCACCGCACTGTCCCTGTCCGACTCCCTCTCCTCCTCCAGCTCCTCCTCGTCCCGGGAGCAGAGCCGACCCTCTGTGGCGGTGTCAGCACTGGCCCGCGTGCACATGATGATGGGACGCGCCCGCGACTCCTCACCGCACTGCCCAAGAGGAAGGGGAGGAGGGATAGCGCAGTGATCATGAATGCTCACACGGTAACAAACAAGCAGCAGGACAAAGCAGGGTCTTGAACTCTGAGAGTAGAGGCCTCAAGTCAGGCTCCATATTTCCTTCCACTTAAACGATATCAATGCAGCCTGACGCAAGCAGAACATGACCTTAACTCAGCCTGACCAAACAGCTGGAAGACACAGCGGGGAAAGGGGAGATGAGGAGAACAGACGGAAATCAGAGGAGGAGAGAGGGGAGACAGACCTAAGATACGGCCCAATTTGAGGCTTTTAATCTCCCTTACTACAAAGATAAGAGAACTTGCTCTAAATTGCTCCCGAACCAGTAAAATTAACAGGTTTTGTGTGATCTTTACATGATTATTACCATATTCTTCCAACCACAGCATACAATGAAGTTCTGCTTTTATCAATTAGTCTGTTTCAAGCAGGGCTGGGCGATTTGGCCAAAAAAAATCTATAAATAACAAATATACAGTATATATTTTTAAAGTTTTTTTTTTCTTTTTCAATAAACTATTTAATTTAAAAAAAACAATCGTCCTAAACCATTAATTCGAATTACGATTAAAAATCGATTAATCGCCCAGCTCTAGTTTCAACTGTGCACCGGCACAGACTTACACGCAACGGTGTAGTCATAGGATGTCATCTGACAATCTGAACAGAACCGCATCCTCCACCAGCTTTGACAGCGAGGTCGAGACAGAGAGAGAAATAAAGAAAGAAAGAGTGTGAGATTGTGGCGAGAAAGTGAAAATGAGAAAGGAAATGAGGGGGGGTGGGACAGGCATTAATATATCCGGCAAACATAACAAAACAACTAAAAGCACCTTCAAAACCTAGCCACGTTTTCTCTCTTTAACTTTCCACGTGACATACACTCAACGGTGTAGTCATAGGATCTCACCTGACAAGGTGACATGCCATCTCAACAACAGAGCAGCATCAGCTTCAAGTGAGAGAGCAAGATGTAAGGAATCACTTTGAGGTGTGCCTTAACCCTCATGAGTTGCTCTGACGAGCATGCAAACAATGCGTGTGTGTGTGTGTGCAGGACGTGTCTGTGTTCATTACCAGTTGTTTAAAAAGGAGAGTGCATACATTTGTGTGTTCATGTGCACCCATCCAAAGTTTGTGTGTAATCAATCATGCATTCTCATGTTTAGGTGCTGTGCAATTGACAGGTTCCCTCGTCCTCTGAAGGGAGACGGCTGCTGGTTTCATGGGAATCCCTCTGTGTAATGACTGGCATCCCAGACAACACCCTGGCTCTATGATGTTGGCTCCTAAAAGCACAAGCACGGCTAGACGGTTGCCCTCTGAGGTGTTGTTGGCTGTGTAGTACAAGTGGTTTGTTTGCTGCCGTCTGCTCCTCTTATATATAGGCTGGCCAATTTTATCGGCCGATATTGGCCTATCACAGATATCACGTATCGGTGTATAGGTTTGCCGATGTGACAAGGTGTCGATTTATGAATGTATTTAGCTCTTTATAAATCCTCTCCCGTCATCGTTGAAACTCTAAAATGCTTTAACTGAGCACATCCACATAAACACTCCCAGCACTAAAGTTTAACATCCTGTTCTGTCTGAAGGTAAAGCTCCTCCCCATACTACAGGTCGTTGGTTCCTTTAGCTCATGGTTTTAATGCCATGTTGCTGAGGGTGAGCAGCAGATCCCAAAGAGCTACTATACCCCCACAATCCCATTAATATATATATATACGCAATAATATATAACGCAAACCAATTTTAATAGCGTTAATTTTTTTATCGCTCGATTAACGCAATTTAAAAAAAAATAAATGTTTTTTTAATTCTTTGGCTCAAAACAAAGAAGCAGTAGCCTGACTGCTATGTTCGAGGCAGTATGTTTGAATGCTCATCGTTTAATTGCACTATAGGCTGAGTCCTAGTTTACCGTTGCACTTTGTAATTTTTTTTGTATCGTCCTGTTTTGATCAGTATATGCCAATGTTGTTATCAATAAAAAAACATTTGCACAAGGCAAGCCGATGCACTTCTCCGTGTTGATAAGAACATTAAAATGAAAAAAAATTAATGGGACAAAGAAATCAAGGGATATTTAGCATAGAATTTTTTTTCGTGAGTTAACTACGATATTAATGTGATTAATCATGACAGCTTTAATATATATAGTGGCAGATATAGTGGCAGACAGCAGGGAGGAGTGAGGGGAGCAGTGTATCTGGCAACCTGCTAGCTCCACCCCCAAGCCTAACATGGACTTCCTCCCTGCAACGATGTAAGCCTGAGGATCGTTATGCATGAGGTTAAAGGGAAGAGCAGGCTACCACATGGGAGAGCCAGAGCGAGGGCTAGCCAACTACAGAGAGCAACTGTGGGACCTTCTGGGAGTACTGTACCACTGCCGACGAGGGAGACCGATGGAAGTACCATTGGATGGAGTAGGGATACGGATTGTACCTTAACAGAGGTGGATGACCCTTTTCCCAACCTGGTGGTTTTTATATACACTGTAAATAAATCACCTTGACTCTGAACTGCTCTATGTGTTGTGTGGTTAACTGCTCAACTTAGTGAGCAAGATAATATATTCTTCTTCTGAACATGTGTTTACTGTTGACCTTCAGATGTAGACTCACAGACACACACACATTCACATCAACAGCACACACACACACACACACGCAACACACACACCAGACGCTACAGCACACACCACACACACACACACACACACCACACACCTTAAATCCAGTATCGGTCGGGCTCTAATTGCCGCCTCAAGCTACTTCGTTTTGAGGTAATCTCTTCTAGTTTGTTCCTCTCCTGTTCTAAACATTGTGTTTTCTATCTGAAGTGGATTAGTAGGTGGCAATACTTAAAAACGGCAAACCAGACTTATAGCGCAACACCCTAGAATACGCCTTTCTCATACGTCACAAACTCGTCACGTACACACAACTCAATATGCAGTGAAGGGCGGATGACAACAGCGGGAGGCTGAGAACAATGAAAACAATTATGTAGTCGCCGTTACTTTGTCGTACAATATGTACAATAAAGACAGAAGAGGAACAAAATCTGACATTTTCAAGATAATATATTCTTCTTCTGAACATGTGTTTACTGTTGACCTTCAGATGTAGATCCTTTACAGTAAATAAACACAACATGTTAACTTCAAGAGTCTTTTAGTAGGATCACGTATCGGGGGTCTGGAACCCGGGTGGGAGGGTATGGGTGGGTTTGTCACTGTTCTCCTTGGAATTTTTCATTTTTGTTATTTTGTTTTTTTTCATTTTTCGTACTGTCTCATAATTTACTTATTGTCTGTTTGTAAAATGGATAAAAACAAACAATAAGTTTGTTTTTACAATTTTATCTAAAAATAGATAAAAAAAAAATAAAGCATGTTAAATGATCAGTTTTATATATGTAATGTAGATGCATGTTTGTTGTTACTGTAGTTCACTGTGTGTGCAGTGACCCGCTCATGTACAGTGACCGTGTGTCCTGTTGAACTCTCGGGGCCCCGCCCTCTGCTGTGTTTACTCAGGAGCCGGTCTACGCAGGCCAGGCACTATTTGCATCGGCTGCAGTGACGTTGGCAGTAGATCACTGCTGATGACCTTCCCAAAGTGTCCGGGCAGAAAGGGTTCGGGCAACACAGAAACGTGTCCTTTCCCTAAATTAACACTTCTATGGCACCAAATAGGTGGTAATGTGATCCCTATAGTTTCTAATATTAGCTAACAAAGAGTATTTTGCAACTCTATTTTCCATTAGTCTTTACATCCGTCAGTTTCATTTGCTGTTGTCCTACTTGAAACCACTTCTGCAGTGTGACGCACGCATCACACACGCACACACACACACACACACACACACACACACACACACACACACACACACACACACACACACACACACACACACACACACACACACACACACACACACACACACACACACACACACAACACACACACACACACACAATAACTATCTATCTATAGGATATCAAATGTACAGTGTATTATTATGTATTGTAGTAATAGTACATTAATAGTGTAAATGTACATGGTCCATGATGTGTACATATTGTATTGTATTAATATTGTATAGTTTAAATGTACATAGTGTATTAACTATGAATGAATAATATATTGTTGTAGTAGTGGAGTTACATTGTTAACGTCCTTAGTGTAACATGAATTGTATTAACAGTGTATTAATAGAGTTAATGTACATAGTTTATCATGTATTAATAGTGCAATAATAGTGTTAATGTAAATAGTGTCTTATATATATTGTATTAAACGTTTATCAATCAATTTTGTATCATGTATTGTATGAATAGTGTAAATGTACACATTGTTTTTCTTTGATTACGATTTGCTGTAGTGTTGAAACTCAAAATATTTACCAATATGTTCAGTGTTATGTCCCAATTACTGAGAAATTAGAATGAAATCGAAAAAGAATGAAACACAAAGCAATTGCTTCATTTTTTTGTTGCTTTTTCAGGAACAGGAAGTATGCTTTGATCACCATGCTCATGTCTTTGTCTGTTGGATTAACAGACACAGACACAGACACAGAGACAGAGACACAGAGATATAGAGATACAGACAGAGATTTGTTTGAATTTATTTGCCTGTTTCCACAGTACCTGCCAGCCACACTCTCTTGGGCTCAGTTCCTCTACTGATTCCCCCAAAACAGTGCATAGTTGTTGCAGAGGCACAGAAGGTATTCTTAGAAAACAGGAAATGTCCAAAGAGTCTTCACACGCACACAGCATTTTTGAACAATGTTAAAACAACAGCAATATTAAACTACTGCAGAGAACTTAAACAAATTTGAAAAAATGAACTGCTCGGAAACTCATTCAAATGCTTGTACACATACTTCCCCCCCACACCACACCACACACACACACCTCGTTATTTTGTTCGCAAAAAGGGACTGTCCGGACAGATATTATATTACCCTGAACAACAACAACATTGGAAAGGCGAATAATGGGACTCTCCCTCCTTCCCCCTCCTGTCTCTGCCTTAGCCTGTCTGAGGGGAAGAGGGTCAATACGCCTTTTACTGCTGAGCAAATCATTAACCTGCCCACGTGCTGTGGGGCAGAGCATTATGTGGACGGACGTGCATTTCAAGGCCCTATCGATTCACGTCTAGGAGGGTAGAGAAGGAGCCGGCTCTAGGTCTCACCATGACTTGGCAGTAGAGTGGAACAAAGCAGAGGCTCTCAGATTGCTCTCATGAATATAAAATATAATATAAATAAAGCATCGCACCCTGGAACTTTGAGCAGACAGCCGATACGCGATTGAAGATGACTCATGCCCAATGAGCTGGTGTTCAGCATTCGTTCATGTTTGAGGAAAAATAAAGGGATATGCCAAGATATCTGTACATTAGCATTTACCCGTCTTACCCAGATTCAGACGAGTTGTGTAATTCCAAATCCCTCATTAAAGTCCAGGAGGAAGGTTTGCTGAGTTAGAATTTGCTTTTCTGTTAGCTACTTCCAGTGACTTGCATTTACAGTCACAGAAAAATATCGTGATTATTATCTGTAATACGCCACTGCCTCAATACTACAGCCGCTGCTTCTGGCTGGGCCGTCTATGAGGAGGACAACCGGTCAGCGAGGCATTAAGAAAATAGTGAAAATAGTGCCAAACTATCGGTGTGTTTGTGGCTAACGGAATGTGGTTGGAGAACTCACTCATTGAACAACGAGAATTTGCCATATTCAACAACGTGAATTCAACTCATTCTTTGGTTCGCTCAAGTTCATTTTTTCACTTGATGCTGAATCCCGAGTGCAATTCCCAGCCACACACACACACACCATCAGTGTAGTAAAGAAAGTAAGCAGGAGAAAATAAGAGATAATGTCATCACTCAAGGTAATAGGGTTGACTCCGAGGCATTATCCCGTTCATCGCCCCTCCACATTTCTCACTTGCTTCGGCTCTACTATCATCCATTCTTCTCCCCGCACTATTCTCACTGCTCAGTTTTGGCTGTCTGTCTGACTACATCTTAATTTTTGATTCAGTCAGGCTACTGTGAAAAATCACTGCTTATGGAAACACAGCTACCTTCTTCCGACGCAACACACACACATCAAAGACACACACACACACACACACACCACAACCAAGGAACTAATGACTCATCATGTAGCGTCACTTTGTGAGGCAAGAGTGTGGATACGAGAGCTTTGCCAACACAAGAGACATTCAGCCTCCCTACTGAAACTGCCCTGTGTGAGAACGTCCTCAGCCTCCATGCTCCTCCCTCTCCATTCAGCTCCAAGGAACACACTGGCACACATTGAAACCCCTTCAGCGCAGGTGTACCAACCAACCGGATTCTGTACACACACATAAGACCGACAGACACACACCATGCTATGTTACCCGTAAGGCTGACATAGAAACACACATGCACACGCACACACGCACACGCACACACACACACACACACACACACACACACACACACACACAGGTTTGCCTCCACCTAATGCCCAGGGGGAGCAGGTAACTGCTTGGGTTACAAGGAATGTAGTCCGGGAACAGAGGACAATGTAGGGAGGAGAAGGGTACTGGAGACACTTGGAACATTGTGGAGGGAACGCACACCACAGCCACATGCTAACGCACACAGCGTTCATTCGTTTTACTGACGCAATCCTCAGTAAAACAGAGTTGTAAATGGAAGACAACAACCATGAAGAACAGGCCCACCCGTTGCGTTGTCAGAGAACATGATGACATGTACAAACTGTTGGAGCACAAGAGACATGTATCCTTTAGTTTTAATGTGAGCATGAGCGTTTGTGCGAGTTCCTTTGCCATTGGTGTATTTCTTAAGTTTCTTCCTTTGTAAGAAAGAACACACAGACGGCCAGGGGATCTAATGAAAAAGGTCATCTAACCTTTACGTGTGTGTGTGTGTGTGTGTGTGTGTGTGTGTGTGTGTGTGTGTGTGTGTGTGTGTGTGTGTGTGTGTGTGTGTGTGTGTGTGTGTGTGTGTGTGTGTGTGTGTGTGTGTGTGTGTGTGAGAGCGATCCTTCCATTTTGGGACACTGCAATTGATACTATTTGGAAAAATAAAACAGCTACAAATGTGTTTGCGTGTGCGTGATCCTATACAACTGTGATACTATCTTAGAAAGGTAAAAAAAACCTAAACAATATTTGCGTGTGCGTACGCAAGAGAGTGCAAATGAGAAAGACAACACGTGTGTGAGATAATCTTGTACTAAGTCTCTTAGTGCAGTTGTTAGCTGACAGTGTCACGCCCAACACAGACTAGGCGTGATTGCATGCGTGTTATTGCATGCATGTTATTGTTAAGTACCGTTCAACGACTGGGTCTGTTGGTTATCCCTTGGTCCCTTAGGTTTCACCCGCCTGTTCCAACTATGAGCAACAAGTGTGGAGCAACTGATCGTGTTTAACCAGCCACACCGTTTGGCCTGCTGCTTCTTGCCAAAACAAGGAAGCCGCAGACAACACAAATGAGTCACAGATGCACAATCGATTCAGATGAGGATATTTCCTCTCATTATTGCCATCGCTTAGATGATTAGATGATGTGAAACCATGCATATAGAATTAGCAGTAACCCCAACAGAGACCCTTTGGACAATGCTCCATAAACTCCCTGAAGATTGTGTGTGGAATCAACTTCTGACCATTCAAATAATCTCAATGTTCTCGCCTCAACCGACACTTCACTGTTGTCCTCTTGAACCAACGACCCCCCCCCCCCGCGCGTGTTTGTCAGCAGCTCCATTGTGTGTGTGCTGGAGGGTCGGCCGGCTGTGGGTGAGACCAGTGTGGTGGCGGCGGCGGCGGCGGTCGGGGCAGACACTCAGCAGGTGGTCTGACCCCCGTTTCACTACAGCTGCCTGACCCCGCTGGCTTGAGAAAAAGGCTCCCACAGTTCAGTCCTAATCAAGCTCCCACTGCTATGGGCCCAGCGCTAAATGTTCTGCCTTGGGGAGAGAATTCCCTCATCTCAAAGAAAAACTAATTATGATCAAATGAGAACCTTGTGTCCCTTGTGCACACAGATGTATGTTTTCAATTTTCAACAAGTTCATAAATTAACATGAGTCCATACGCTCTAAGTAAAGAAAATATACTTCTTCATTTATAGAATCTAAACACACAATCTTTTCAGCAAGCAGGGGGTATTTTTTTTAAATGAGTATTGTGTGATGAAAATAAATACACAACCTTTTATTTCCTTTCCATCATTTAGAGAACCAACCTGTTGCACAGGGACAGAGCAGCGTGCGCGAGTTGGTAGTGCTGTGGATTATACTTTATTCATCTAGACCAGCTCAGCACGGATAATCGAGTTATTGTAGACCTACTTATCCACCACACGGTACCCATATCAAATGACCCGGGCCAAACTGGAAACACAAAAACTGAGGTTCACCAATACAGTAGGTAGGCAGGAATGCTCTTGAAGGAGTTCAGTTGCGGAACAATAGATGTGTCTTTTTCCTTTTCAAGACCAAGTACAGCTTCATCTTATTATTAGGGCTGGGTATTGCCAGGTACCTCACAATTCAATTCAATTCGATCCTTTAGGTCTTCATTCAATTCGATATATCGATTCGATATTGATCCAATTGCCTCGATATCGATTCAATAATACGTGTAGGTGAAAAAAAACAACTAAATACTATTTAGAATTATCCATTTCATAATAAATTAACCATTTCATTTTGCTTAACTAGCAAAAAGGGAATCCACCATTGTATAGTATTGTTCCTGAGCTAAACTTGCTAGCATAAAAGTAATAATCATAACATGGACAAATGTAAAAAGGCGTGTACATTCAGGCATACTCGCTTCTAGATTACAATGACTGAGTATTCTTTTTATTTTTTATTATCAATTTTTTTGCAAACATTTAAAAGAGGAAAGTTGGGAATAGAGAGCAAGACTGTGACAGTCTTTACTCAAGATAATTGTATTATACTGGAAAATTGTACAGGAAGAAACGCTGAGAAAACAAATGGGGCTACAGAAATAGCCAGCTCAGAGTTTCCTCATCCTCACCATGGCACCTGTTTTATGTACATAAGGATAAAGGGGTGGACCCAAACCCAGTTAAAAGTCCATGAGAATATTGTGGCTGTTCAGTGTTCACAATGTGCTGTCCTGTAATACAACCAAATAAATCCATCCATGTCCTGAAATACAACCCATAAAGGGTTGAAGTTTCCGTCTGGTTCAGCCACAGTTCACAGTCACAGTCCTGATTTGACTTTACTTACTTAAATTCACACACACACACACACACACACACACACACACACACACACACACACACACACACACACACACACACACACACACACACACACACACACACACACACACACACACACACACACACACACACACACGATCATTCTTTATAAAATTGAAAGATTCTAAATAGATATTTCGAATAGTAAATTTGTCCTTGTTTTTTCGTACAATCTGCACCTTAAAAGTTCCAGACACGATAAGCAGCATAGTCAAAGTACAGAAATTGTATTCACTATTTGTACCACACACAGTCAGAAGCAAACATAGCACAGTGCCACAGGGAATAGTGCGCTCACCTCAGTCCAGTTGTTGTAAGAAGACCAACACTAGCCGGTTTGCTCTCCCTCTCTCTATATATCTCGCCCTCAGCAGGTTCCCCGAGCATTGCTTTGCTCTCCGTGTCTCTGTGCCTCTCCCCTCACATGCCCTGCGTCATTCTCTGGTTGTACACTATATGTCAGCCTTCCTCTCTCCAACTGGGCTCCTAATTAATCCCATTACCGTCAGGGAGATGTTGAACCGAAACAGAACTGTCCGCATGGGCCGAGAAACGACGAGGTAGTGGTGAGATCACAGAAGACAGAGACAGAGACAGAGACAGAGAGAGAGAGAGAGAGAGAGAGAGAGAGAGAGAGAGAAGAGAGAGAGAGAGAGAAGAGAGAGGAGAGAGAGAGAGGAGAAGAGAGAGAGAGAGAGAGAGAGAGCGAGAGAGAGAGAGCGAGCGAGGAGATGAGCAGAGGACTGTAGACGATATATGCGATCAGACAGATGGTGTGAGATTGTGGTGTGAAATAGACAGAGAGTGAAAATGAGAAAGGATATAAGGGGTGTGAGGCAGGCACAAATATATCAACCAAACATATCAAATTGCACATACATACCAACCTACACTGCATTCATTTAACATGCTGCTTGTTCTATCAAGCACTACTTCTGACTTTCCTCCATGTTTAACCCACATGAATACGCTCACAGGGCACACACATACCCACCCCCACATCCACACCCACACACCCTCCCTCCCTCTCGGCTCCCCCTTGTTAGCCCAGTTAGCATGGTGCAGTCTCCCCTCTCTCCCTCTTACCCCGTGTGTTAGTAGGTGGGGGGCTCCATGGCTCCCCTGCCCCCACGCTCCACCAACGAAGCCTCCGTCAGCTGAACTCATCCAACCGCCCCACACACGAGAGGCAGTGTCCCACCGCCTCCGGTCACACGCGCTCACACGCTTGAACACAGCACCAGAGCAGATGCACCTTCTACCGCGCGGGGATAGTCCACAGGGAAGTCCAAAAGCAATAGCCCCGAGAAAGAGAGAGAGCGGCTGAGAGGGAGACAGAGAGAGAGAGACAGAGAGAAAAGCCGGTGGTGTCCTCCTGTTTAGAAACACTGCGCTGGATCTTCCTACGCCAATAGACTGCAACTGCCAATACAAACGGACACACACACACACACGCGCACACAAGTACCGACACACACACAGAGGCACACACAGGCACACACTTTTCCCTTACTCTCTGGCTGGTACGCCGGCTGCCTGCAAACACACTGGTGGACAGCACTGCCTATCAGGCAACAGTTGTTGGATTCATGGCTCCTCCCTCACCTCCTCCTCCCTCCTCCTCCTGTGGGGTGGTTGCTTAGCAACAGGGCCTGGGTGGGCGGGACCGAGTGGCTCCTCACATTGCTGAGCACTCTTCTCGAGGCTGCCGCCCACTCAGACCATATTTGCATAATAAACCCCGCCTGCAGCCTGCCTGCTGGGGGACAGAGCCGCTGGCTGTGGCGGGGAGCAGGAAGGAGAGGCCAAGTGACACATTGTCGCCGCTTAAACGGCTGCTCTCAAGTGATGCCACCGGCAGCAGCTCTGTTATGAGGAGAGAACTAGGCGGTCATAAGGGAGAAGGGACAACAGACATGACCCGTGGCCAACCGCTTCTTTTACCAGTGGAGTCGACCCATTTCAGTTCTCCTCTTTGTGGATTGTGCTTCTATTGCTCCAGTTCACCTTTATATCACAATGTCTAAAAGTGTTCCTTCCTCTTTCCTCTCCTACTTCCTCAATATAGCAGGTTGATGTTGAACTCGGAGTGTGCCTCTCTCTCTCTGCTGAAGGATTCAAAATGTATACGCAAAAGGCAGACAATGAGTGCACTTTGTTTATTAAGCAATGTGTCTTTGTTAAATGCCATATTATAAAACATTCCTTCAACACTGCTCACCTTCTTTGTTATGTGTTATCATAATGTATTCCATTAGTGAATTGTAGGTTCAACCTGGGTGCTTTCCACATTTTGATATACCTATCATCCTGACTCAGGATGGCTTGGTAGACACGCAAAAAAAGAACAGAAGACAAACGATGTTTCACATTGAACGCCTTCTCTTACTCAACATAACTCACTTTTCTACGTAGGCATATACAAGTTGACATTTTTTGTACATGACACACCGTCTATATATCTTTATGATGGATGGAACTGTCAAGGAGGGTTCTGAAGGTAGCTGATATCAGGTAGCCTGGGAACCATATGAATCTGCGAGCTCACGTTTTATTACCTGGCAGATGGTCGGGTTCCAGCCATCTGCAGGTTCCAGCCAAACCAGACCCGGGTCGGGCCAATCACAAATGCTTATCCGATATGGGCCGCTGGGTTTGATATGATGACCAAGATGGCTTCCACTGATATGCAAAGGTCTGTTGAATCCGCTATGGTGGCAGTATATAACAAACTGGATGGTATATTTACTCTAAAAGAAGATGAAAAAAACTGTAATTAAAGCGTTTGTTGATAAGAAAGATGTGTTTGCCCTACTTCCAACAGGATTTGGTCAAATCCAAAAGGTAATTGACCAATTATACGCCCAGTGCTACGCCATATATTTCGTTGCTCTGATTGTTTGCAGGTCTTTCCAAGGTCGTCAAGAGGCATTTTGCACTTCGTTCGCTGATAACGAGTGTTGTTACTCGTCCTTCGGAGGAGACGTAAAACCGAGGTCCTGACTCATTGAGGTCATAAAAGATCACAGGGTACTTATAGCAACGAGTAGGGGATTCCCCGGTGTCCTGGCCCAACCAGGGTCATTCAATCTGGCCCCTAATCATCCTCCTGTATAATTGGCTGACTCATTAATTCCGTCACTCTCCACCTCAAGCTGGTGTGTGGTGAGCGTTCTGGCACAGATTGGCTGGCGTGCATCACCCCAGCGGGTGCTACACACTGGTGGTGGTTGGTGAGGTCACCCCTTCACTGTAAAGCGTCTTTGAGCGTCTAGAAAAGCGCTACATAAATTCAATCCACTATTATTTATTAATTGGTCTGGCAATGTCAGGCTAGATATCAGGCTCTTTGAGAAAACAAAGGTTTTGTCTTTACTACAACGCATTCATTTCCCTTATATGTTATGGGAGTTTCCCAAATCTGTTTAAAATACGGTAGTCGGACTCGGCACACTGCACATCTTCTGTATGTCGCACAATTCAGACATCGTCAACCTAAATTTAAGGCAATATCAGAAAACCTATTCCTTCTCTGCCTCTCTCTCCATATGATACTAACATACAACTTCATACAGCAGCACTAATCTGTGGACACAATTCTGCACGAGCTACTGCAGCCTTTATGCCCTGCGCACTAGAGATTGTTGCGCTAGTGAAGTAATTCAGAGTTACGTGGAATGAGAGGTTGAGGGGATGAAAGGAGTCATGAAGGCTGGGGTAAAATTGGGTTATTATGCGGAAAGGAATGCAGCCTCCCTACTTATAGACCCCGAGCACAACCACCACCACCACAACCACCACCACCACCACCACCACCACCACCACCATCCTCTCTCACTTTCTAAGAGACTCTGTTTGCCGGTCAACCAAAGACACGCACACCACTGTTTGTTTATGTGCCACTTGTTAGACAGCGGTCTCCTTATTTCCCCTCCCTGCAACACACACATGCACACAAACACTTTCACAACAATGCCTGCCGTTTGCCATGCCAGCATGCAGAGTTACGGCCATGCTTTTCACCACTGCCAACACAGTTATTTTAATTCTATTCAGTGAGGGGAAAGATTTATTAGATTACTCATCAGCAAAGGTGTTCAACGAAGAAGAACTGATGAGGGTAATTGCTGAGAATAGATGGTTATGGCTGACCCAGGCCAATATAGAGAGCACAAAGGAACATGAGCCATTTCTGCCAAGAAACTATGGATGGGAAAGCATTCAAGCCGTTGTTGTGTGAGAGTCTGATTTAATGATGAAAGACATGAGATAACACTTCAAACACCTCACAGTGCTTGTTTTGCTCTCATACAGAAATGGAGAGGGAAGGAGCAGGTGCTAGTGGCATATAAAAGGAGGTGGAAATACTCTTCAGGGTACACTTAATAGGCTGTTTGTGTGAATGGAGAATGAGTTGTTGAGAGTGGAACAAGTCAGCCCGCTCCTCGTACGTTAATTCAGAAGGCCTGAGAGGTCTCGAATGTCTTGGGACGGGTAAGGAGGAGGAACAAATGCTGATTATGGGATTTTTAAGGGATGAGTAACAAACAAGTAAACATGTTTCAGCCTGTATTCTGCCAAATGGATCAACGGAAACATGGCTGAGTCGATCATGTCTAGGCTCGGCAATGGAAGCTAAGAGAAGGTTCTTAACGTCTGTCAGTAAGATTTTCCACCCGTTTTCTCTCCCCAAATTTTGTTTGAACAATTTATGTATGAGTTAGCGTAAGGAAATAAGATATTTAAAGAAAAGTGAAATAAAGTAGAATAGAATAACTTCGTTTTTTTTTTTACTGCTTTTGTGCCCCAAAACGATTTGATTCTATTTATTTTTGCGCCACACTGGCCACAGTATATATATGACCTGAAATTTGAACTGCGTGCGCTTTGAACTTTACAATAGGGGGACTTGTTTGCATATTCCTTTTGGAAGAAAGAAATCCATAAGTGGTAACATAAATTTAAACTCCCTAGCCAAGCATTTATAATGCTCAATTAAAACAACACAATGAGGCAGGGCCACTCCCCAAAATCAGGTTGGACAATATTAATTCATAAACAAATGTTGTATGTGATGATGTCATTTGATAAGCCTGGATAACCAATTCATTCAAACTGAGAGGGGCTTGAATGTTTTGGGGCTAAAATGTCTATAGCAAATGTAATGCCCTCTAATTGTTACAAAATCAAGCAGGACTTGTTTTTCCATTGCTGAGCAGTACGATAAATACATCACATCAATGTCACATTCCCCATGGTGCCTTTAAGACTAGAGATTAGTCCGTGTATCCTAGTCCGTGTATCCAATCCTTCATGCCAATAAAAATAGCCACATTGTTTCTTTAACTCTGTAAATAACACATTTGTTTCTGTACCTCTGCTCATTAATGTCTTGTGTCTAAAAAGATGTTTAGACACCCTATTCATTGGCATTCAATAATAACACAAAGACAGACAGACAGACAGACAGACAGACAGACAGACAGACAGACAGACAGACAGACAGACAGACAGACAGACAGACAGACAGACAGACAGACAGACAGACAGACAGACAGACAGACAGACAGACAGACAGACAGACAGACAGACAGACAGACAGACAGACAGACAGACAGACAGACAGACAGACAGACAGACAGACAGAACGAACGAACGAACGAACGAAAGAAAGAGAGGGATGGAGAGAGACGTTAGTAGACGACGGAGTGAGTAAAGAGGAGAAGAGAGAGAGACAGAAAGACAGAAGAGTGAAAACCTTTGATTCCTCAAAGAGAGGAGAGACGTTCAGTGCAGTACTGTCAGTTTCCCCTTGTGTGTCTGAACTGAACGGACAGGTTTGATCTGAAGTTGAAAGCCAACAACAAAGTCAAACAGGGGGTTGTCAAACTGATTAGATAGCCTACAAGTAAGAAAAAATAAAGAAACCCTCATATGGTCTGATCCTCTTGCGTATATATATTATTGATTGTTGTTATGCTCCACCAGGTGGAGGTTGGTCTCCCCTGTTCCCATGTGGCCAACCTGCTCTCTCATACTAAGGGTCCTGGAACACCAGCACGCTAAATCATGCATGGGCAAAGCAGAGTAAAAGAAAGAGCACAGACCCACATTTCACGTGGTACAGTGCCTGCCCATAGAGGTCATGGGCACCTCCTCTCCCTGATCATTACAAGTGCATGTCAGATATAGGTCATGGGGCGGTAACATAAGTGGTGATTAGAGCTAATGCAACGTGACAAAGACAGCAACACATGAGGTGATATTAGAACCTCCACTGCCATTGGGTCAAAAACAGACCATTGTTTAATGGAGTTTAAACTTAATATCAATAAACAGCATGGTGAGATGTGACAGCAGGTCAGCTTAGGGGGGAGTTGTCTGCACGTTTTTCCCAGGAGAGATGTGTTTTTCGGCATTTGTTTGCAGTAGTCTTACTTGGGACTGGTGAATGGTATGTTTTACTGCCCGGTCTCTATCTCTATGTCTCTCTATAATGTACTTCAATTTATGCACTACCCTTATTTGATTACTTGATTACATCACATATGCTGTTAAATGGCATACAAGAAAAAATCCCTGGGTTTGGAATATTCCCATAACTTGAATATTTTCGATTTTTGCTTTGGTCTGCTTTTTTTTAGTATCTGCCCCTCTCTGAGAAATATTTGTTGATTAACTTGATAGTGATTGATCAAACACAGATTGCATAACACAGACCTGTACAGCCATGGATGATAATTCAAACATAATTACATTTACAATTATGAACCCCTACCTAATTACATACATACTTAGTTATTTTCAGCCAAGTATGCCGCTGATGGCTTAGCTGTTACTTAATTACAGAAAAGGTCCCATTGTTGATGAACAATCACTGGTACAACCAACCCCTGTGATTAGACAATGACGTGATAGTTATAAACAATTGTAAGTAATTGTTCATAACTATCACTTGTACAGCAATGCAATTCGGTTAGCACCAGCCTAGGGGACATTAGAGGAACATTACAACAACATAATCAGAATAACATAACAACCCTGCAAAAACACAGTAGGCCTACTAAGTTCCAGATGGTCTTACTGTCGTTCTATATGTGTTCCTCAATGGTAGACAGGTTTCATGTTGCTGATATAGTCAGACCATGGTTACAGCTGACTGACAGCAGATCAAAGACCAGATAATCAATATCACATTCATTTATCAATCACACCGTGACCAGGCAGACACCCGGGGACAGCAAAGCAATGATGGATCAATTACAGCTTGAGTGGGAGGGTAGAGTGCCAAGTGAGAGAGGTGCAGAGAAAGAGAGACAAGTTGGAGGGAAGAAAGATAACAAAACAGAATCAAATAGTTGGGGGGGGGGGATGGAAACGATGATTATTTTTTCACCATGTAACTCACCTACATCATTTAAACCCATCCTAGTCCAAACTTTCGACACCCGACCCAATATCTCCTTTATTGGGGGAAAAAAAAGGCAACCAGTAATAACAGCTAAGAGAATGAATAATTAGCTCCACGAGGGGCATATTGTACCATACAGCGTTCAGTAGGGCCTCTCACTTCACTTCACTCATTGTGGCGTATGGAAGCTTCTGGGTTCCTAACTACCATGAAAGAATACAGTCACTTAGAGAAAGCTACATAACCAGATGAGACAAACTGCGTTGACATTGTCAAGTAAGAAACTTGATGGCAAGGCACGGAATTTTCAACTGCCACTCCTGTTCCACATACTTGGTAACAATTGACAATCGACATTATAGAAAGGCAGTGACAAACCTACTGAATTAACTACTTCTTAAAGGGGTAGTTCGGGATTTTGGACATCGGACCCAATTTCCAAGTGAACCAGTGTGTTATTTATTATTGGAGACTGTTTAACATGTTTAATTCAGTCCTTCTAGTTGCAGAGATCGCTGGTGCTAGGCTACCACAAGTCAACGGCTTCTGCTAGCCTGTCTATAAAAACAGTTTTACCCACTCAACAGTACACCCGAGGCAAATAAATTACAAGGCCAGATTATCGATGTAAATGTCTGTGTTGATAGAATAATGTTAGAAGTAAAACTATCCTTGCATCGCAATGATCACATTACATTTTGAGGGACTACTTCCACAGCAGTGGTGGAATTTTACTTTGCTCGGGTGTAGGAACCAATTCACTACAGCAGAACGTAAACAGAGAAGTGCATTCCAGTCGGGACACCTAGTAGTAGGTGCCTAGGTAATATCAGGCACCTACTAGTGTGCTTCTCTGTTAATGTTCTGCTGTGGTGAATTGGTACATCGATAGTCTGGCATTATAATTGATTTGCCTCGGGTGTTCTGTGGAGTGGGTAAAACTGTTTTTATTGATAGGCGAGCAGAAACCGTTGACTTGCGCTAGCCTAGCACCAGCGATCTCTGCAACTAGAAGGACTGAATTAAACGTGTTGAAAACGGTCTCTAGTGATAAATAACACACTGACTCACTTGGAAATGAGTTCTAATGTCCAAAATCCCGAACTACCCCTTCAAGTGACATTATGCTGGCGCCACAAAAAATTGAATATATGTCTGCTTCTGTATTTTGTAACCTTTTAATTTGCTTTTGCAGTAAAGTGATGGTATGACATCACATGGCGGTATCGATTGCTTCTCACCCTCAGCCTATCTATTTTATGTTGGGAGTTCTGCCATGTGTGCTCTGCCATTTTAAACCCAATGATGCACTGACTTCATTACTTTTTATTGGGCCAATATGAATGAAGCTGTATTAACTGACACACTTTCCTTTTCAAAACAAATAGAAGACACCAAAGTCCGGCCATATCCACCAAACTACTGCTACATACAATAAGAAGGCCTATAGATTTAGTTAATTTGGAGCATCTGCTGCAAACCCTTCAGCAGTTTGGTTCGTTCCTAGTCATTTGTGAACACTGAGTTGCAGCCAAAACAAGTGCTTCCAAGAGGACACAGCAGTTTGTTAACAGTGAGAACTCAGTGCGACTCAACCGACTCAAACAGGCGTATGTATTGCTATGCAATACATACGCTTAAAATAAGTATGCACAGTGATGTCCTTCTCCATGTCTTCTGAATGGAGAATGATTTTGAAAACCTGAATATGTCACTGTTTGCATCTATCAGAGCACAGATACGTCTTGAGGCAGCACATCTTCATAAATCCTCGTCAAAAGATAGTTTTCTGTACAAAAGTCTTGATTCACATTCAAACTGAATATGCTGCAACATACTGCGTGCGTGTGTGCTTGCGTGCTAGTGCATTTGCCCTGCTGTGTGTGTGTGTTGGTATGTGTGCCAGCAGAAAGCAGTGGTCTAGAATTAAGTTCCTGTGACAGCCTCTCTATTCAGACGCCGACATCACAGGACAATCAGCGACCTCATTAAACAAACAGCCAAAGACAAGAGATAACAACCGAGAGAGATAAAGGGCGAAAGAAAGATGCGGGGGTACAGAGAGAGAGACTGCTCCTGAAGGAGAAGAATGAAACAAAAGTCAAGAGGGTCATCAAAGATGAGGCCAGGACACAAAAGGGAGAGAAACAGGGAAGACGAACAGAGAGTAGGTGACGTGATTCATAGTTATCAAGGAAGATAAACTCTTCCTTAACCAAGACATTTGGATCGAGACTTTTTGAATTAGGTCTCGAACAGGAGGTCAGAGAGATAAGAAAAACAAACTAGAAAAAATAGAGCGAGGTGTAGATGCAAGGCTAGGATGGTGTAGTGCTCGGGAAGGGGAGGCGACTTTAACACTTTTTGCAAGCACTTCACTTTATCCCCTTTTGAAAAGAAGAAGACACGGTCTGGTCATTGACTGTGGACAGCAAGACAGATAGCACTCACACACGCACGCAGGTATGCAAACACACACACACACACACACACACACACACACACACACACACACACACACACACACACACACACACACACACACACACACACACACACACACACACACACACACACACACACGTTGGAGTATATAACAGCAGAGAGAGATTGGAGATGTGGACGACAGAGGAGATTGGCTTGGGAGGACAGCTCAAAAAAAACCACAGAAAAAAACCTCATCAATTTCTCTACACCGCACTCCGATGCAGCAGCATATCAATCCTGGTTTAAGACAGAGACGTAATCCCATTGGCTGTACTTTAAGCCATCGTTCAGGCTCCATGTGTCACTGGTCTCAGTGCTGTTCTAAGCAGTTTAGAGGACAGAGGCTACGGGTCATTAGTAACCGCTACAAGGTCTTTACTGTTCCTTCATGCTTGAGCTCCCTAATAGATAGTCACAAGACAAGATAATTGAAGTTGACAGCTTCGTATCCTTGTGTCTATGTGTGTGTGTATGCATGTATGTGTTTATTTGGCTTATTGATGTATATTTATGTCAGTATGCCTACGCAAGATCTATATAAGGTATTGAAGATTAAGGTGATGCTAATTAGAGTACAATTCAATTGGTTATCTTACTGGAGGCTAGTCTCCACAGATTTAATCAATTTCCAAAATGCCTTAAATTAGACAATATAAATTAGACTAAATCAGTGTTCATAAAGTATAAAGACGCATACTCTAAAAGCCGGTTTTGCCTTCATCATTCATTGAGATATTTATCACCACTACCTCATTCTTACTGAGGTGTTATAATGGCCATTGTATAATCAAACTAGTGGCCGAAGCATTCCACTGCATAAATAATTCCCTGGCATGTGAATCAATATGTGTTACAGTTAACAATCAAGGTCTCTGTGATTGACTGAGTGAGTAAGTAAGTGAGTGAGTGAGTGAGTGAGAGAGAATGCATCCAGCTTTGAGTATATACTTGCTATATGCAAGTAAAGCCATGTATATAGCCTATATTTGCAGGTGCAGACACAACATGTAAACAATATCTATCCCTCAGGTACATCTATATGCAGCTGTATCAGTGATGCATCGCTCATGTTGTGGGTCCCTTCTGGTTCTTGATTTGTTGTATTTGATCACGGGTGGCTGACACTATGCATGGTCTTCAGCCTTTTTGAGATGGCACAAGCTGTGGCCAGGCACTCAGGGAAGTGAATCTAATGAGAAAAGCAGAAAGGGGGCACACACACTGGCCACACACACACACACACACACACACACACACACACACACACACACACACACACACACACACACACACACACACACACACACACACACACACACACACACACACACACACACACACACACACACACACACTTCAAACTCCAGTTGCTCTAATACACCCATTCTTCAACAAAACATCCAGGTACGGTAATACATTTTCCATGTTTCCTGACTACCACTAGCTCCACAAAGCAGCCTGTATCTAGTGCACACACACCCCATCGCTCATCACACACCGTACGACCCAACCTAATTCTTTGCCGAGGCGTTTTCCTAGGCTGTGTGGAACAAATTCATAATGGTCCCTCAATGGTAGAACATGATTACAAAATCATTTTTCTGGCATAAAGCATTGATTTATGTTCACACTTCAGGGAAACGGATTAAAACTTTCTTAGAACTATCATGCACTTGGATGGGGTTCATTTTGTTGCAAGTTGATTGTGGTAGCCCTATTATTGCAGTATAGTGTGTGTCCCCTTAAGTGTATTTCAGAAAAATGTGTCTGCCAAGTAGACATATTGTATAAAAACACAAGCATTGAGCTGCAAAGCTGTATAATGCGTGTAAAGTGTGCGGGTATGTGTGTTTGTGCTTTATTACGTGTCAGTGAGTAAAATGGTCAAGCTTATCAAAAGTCAATGAGCAGCATCGTGTGTCCAAAAAAAGAGGAAGAATATGAGATAAAAAAATGAGTCATAATCCCACTTTGGTGGGCGTTTGTGCCTGGACTGCAGATGGTGGTGCTATATGAGGACATGAGGAGGAAGAACAGGTGAGAGAGAAACAACGGCGGAGGATGGACATTGCCAGTTAGTGTGTACTGTATTGAGAGAGTACTGTTGAAGTATGGGATTTTAGTAAATAGCAATGGAGATGCAAAGAAGAGCAGATAAATACCAGACCACATGTATGTATGTATGTATGTATGTATGTATGTATGTATGTATGTATGTATGTATGTATGTATGTATGTATGTATGTATGTATGTATGTATGTATGTATGTATGTATGTATGTATGTATGTATATAACTACTATAATAGCAGGCCTGTTGCACCAGTTACTCAAGTTAGTCATGTGCGCATGTGCCAAGCAGCATGCAGCTCACACACAAACATACAGCAGACGCGAATGCATACATACACCGCAAGCATGCACATGCGCACAAACATACACGGAAACTCACAAACACACACACACGCGCGCACGCGCACACACACCGCACGTCAAGACAAAGGCAGCAACACACTCACCATCGACATATGCGCAGGTTCTGAACGCACACGCACGCACGCGCACACACCGCAGCGACACTCGCCCAGGTAAGACGTTATGTTTTTTAACATACCGGCTCCAGCATTGAGACACACGCAGGTTCGAACACACACACACACGCGCACACACCGCAGCGACACACTTGCCTTGTTATGTTTTTAAACATAACAGCTCCGCCGTCGACAAACTCTGCCAGGTGAGACGTTCTGTCTATAGACAGAAATTGCGATTAAAGAAGGGAAGAGACAATATCTCACCTCGACAAGTGACGGCAGGTCGTTCATTTTATCGTATTAAAACTGTTAAATTTGCGCCGACCGGCATATCAACACACAAGTGACGTGATCTTAAAGAGACAGTGTCCCTATAAGACAACGGAAATATGTAACACAGTATGGTGAATTATTTCTATAGAGTCCACCACAAGACTACACTTTGTTGCTCAAATGTAATATTACTCTCCTCCTTGAGCCTCCTGAAATATAATATCTTGCGATATTGATATCCCCCTTTCCCCCTGCAGACTGATTTAGTTTTCTGATGTTTTGTGTGTATGCTCTGTGTAACTGTAGGCTACTGCTGCCTGTCTTGGCCAGGACACCAGAAGAGATGTTTAATCTCAATGATGTTTATTATTGTCAACTAACCAATAGTAGTTGCCTTGCATTTTAAAATGTCAATGCACTTTTCAGCCCTGAATAACCGTAAAAGCTATTTCATAATTGATTTACATGCATAGTATACTACACTTTCCATTGAAAAATGACCCCTGTTAATTACAACTAGAGGTTGAGCGCACACAACGCGTGTGCGAAAACTCTAGTAACTATAAAAGAAAGAATGAAAGAAAGAGAGAGCCAACATTGCTTTTGCAATGTACATTTTTGTTTCTAATGCCAATAAAGCTTTTTTGAATTGAGGGAGAGCGAGAGAGTGAGTGCGAGAGACTGGCCACATAGTTACATAACCCATGTATGTCTGGTTTACTGCTGGTCTGTCCTTGAATATCTCTGCAGAAAACATCAACATAAGTTTGACTTGATTTTTACAACACAAAAAATACCAAATTAACCAGAGGTGGTAGTGTTAATAAGCCCATCTCACTGCTTGCATTGATTCTCTCGTGTTTGACCTCGGTTAACACAGCTTGCAATTGACAGTATTAGCTTTGACTTTGCAGCCTTGGATTTTTTTTTTCAAAGCACTATTCACCACATACACTTTGTGTATGCAAGTAATGGCCAAATACAGGCATAATTTAGCTGTTGATGTTGGGTTTTTTTTTTTTGCATTTTAGTCCCTTCAATTTAAATTGTCTCTTCATTCATTACTGACTGATTCCACCCTCCCCATGTCACAGTTTATTTACTTTCATCGTCCTACTATCTTTTTAGTTTGTTCTCTCTGGCTTTCAGTCCCATTCCCCCATTGCTTACTCCTCTCTCATGTAACAGTCAAAGTTAGAGATTATTTTGAATAGAGAGCGATGACCCCCACCCAAACCCGCCTGCTCCCCACCGACCATGGCCAGCTGCTGGCAAAGATCAACAAACGGTCAATAATCCATCTCCTGAAGGCACAACGACAGTCACACCAGCCCCGTGCCACAGGAACCCGTTTTACAACTCTCTACAACTCAAGACTAACTATTCAAATATCGTTAGTCTTATGAATGTCAACACCGGTTAGATTGCAATTCATTGCAACTGTAATCCCTAACTGGCACATTGCACCTTAGCATGTATTCATAGTTTGTGCTAGCACTGCCTGCATGTCTGTGCGGTTCAGATGATTAACATGCAGTTATCACACCAAGTGCACGTGGCTAAGGCCAAGCTATAAGATTAATCATTAAGTACTTCTGACATCACATTACAGGTGCAGATGATTTATTTTCAGATTACCCAGGATACTATGGCCTTGAAAAAAACGAAATGATGCCATTTGCATTTTCAAGATATACTATGTAGTCTTACGCTTTAATCTAAAGTGACCTACATCAAATGCACATACATACAGTGGGGCAAAAAAGATATTTAGTCAGCCACCAATTGTGCAAGTTCTCCCACTTAAAAAGACGAGAGAGGCCTGTAATTTTCATCATAGGTAAACCTCAGCTATGAGAGACAAAATGGAAAAAAAAATCCAGAAAATCACATCGTCAGATTTTTTAAGAATTTATTTGTAATTTATGGTGGAAAATAAGTATTTGGTCACCTACAAACAAGCAAGATTTCTGGCTTTCACAGACCTGTAACTTCTTCTTTAAGAGGCTCCTCTGTCCTCCACTCTGTTACCTGTATTAATGGCACCTGTTTGAACTCCTTATCAGTATAAAAGACACCTGTCCACAACCTCAAACAGTCACACTCCAAACTCCACTATGGCCAAGACCAAAGAGCTGTCAAAGAACACCAGAAACACAATTGTAGACCTGCACCAGACTGGGAAGTCTGAATCTGCAATAGGTAAGCAGCTTGGTGTGAAGAAATCAACTGTGGGAGCAATTAGTAGGAAATGGAAGACATACAAGACCACTGATTATCTCCCTCGATCTGGGGCTCCACGCAAGATCTCACCCTGTGGGGTGAACGGTGAACAAAAAAAAAAAATCCCAGAACCACACGGGGGGACCTAGTGAATGACCTCCAGAGAGCTGGGACCAAAGTAACAAAGGCTACCATCACTAACACACTACGCCGCCAGGGACTCAAATCCTGCAGTGCCAGACGTGTCCCCCTGCTAAAGCCAGTGCATGTCTGTCCGGGCCCGTTTGAAGTTTGCTAGAGAGCATTTGGATGATCCAGAACAGGATTGGGAGAATGTCATGGTCAGATGAAACCAAAATAGAACTTTTTGGTAAAAACTCAACTTGTCGTGTTTGGAGGAGAAAGAATGCTGAGTTGCATCCAAAGAACACCATACCTACAGTGAAGCATGGGGGTGGAAACATCATGCTTTGGGGCTGTTTTTCTGCCAAGGGACCAGGACGTCTGATCCGTGTGACGGAAAGAATGAATGGGGCCATGTTTCGTGAGATTTTGAGTGAAAACCTCCTTCCATCAGCAAGGGCACTGAAGATGAAACGTGGCTGGGTCTTTCAGCATGAAAATGATCCCAAACACCCGGGAAACGAAGGAGTGGTTTCGTAAGAAGCATTTCAAGGTCCTGGAGTGGCCTAGCCAGTTTCTAGATCTCAACCCCATAGAAAATCTTTGGAGGGAGTTGAAAGTCCGTGGTGCCCAGCAAAGGCCCAAAAACATCACTGCTCTAGAGGAGATCTGCATGGAGGAATGGGCCAAAATACCAGCAGCAGTGTGTGAAAATCTTGTAAAGACTTACAGAAAACGTCGACCTCTGTCATTGCCAACAAAGGGCATGTAACAAAGTATTGAGATCACCTTTTGTTATTGACCAAATACTTATTTTCCACCATCATTTGCAAATGAATTCTTTAAAAATCAGACAATGTGATTTTCTAGATTTTTTTTTTCATTTTGTCTCTCATAGCCTGGGTATACCTATGATGAAAATTACAGGCCTCTCTTACCTTTTTAAGTGGGAGGACTTGCACAATTGGTGGCTGACTAAATACTTTTTTGCCCCACTGTATCATGAAGGAGCCCGTACATTAGACATCTTGCCGAAGGACGACTACAGGACAGGCTGCCGACATGGGGATTATGGACGCAGATTTATTAGCTGGCAGTTGAACATCCTAGCTGCTACAGTATGCTGTGCTTGTTTGGAGCAGTCTTTTGGAGAAACCGTTGAATGAAGTCACAATGAAGCCGTAACGGCTGAAAAAGACAAGGCATCATGTGCCCTCAGTCTCCTCGTCACATGGTGAGCTGGAATCCACAGGACAACCTGTCAAAAATGTGCCCTCATGTGGCATCACGCCAGAAGCAGCCGTCCATCCCTTTTCCATCTCATGACATTGGGTCTCTCCGGTTGTCAATGAAGCCAATCAATGTAGGCACACACTTACACTTAACCTCAATGCATAGATGTGGCCTATATGCAGCCTACATGTAGGTTACATGTATGCCTATATTGATCCAGAGTCATGCATGCTAATCAATAGTCTCAGTCTCCTTTTTCCCCACATGCGAGAACTCACATAGTTAAGAGGATGAAACCACCAAGTCTCTTTTTCAGCTATTTTTATCTGAAGCTCTTAAGACAATTTTCAAAATCAAGATCAAGTTCCGATAGTTTTGCTCGACTTCCGAGATAACATCTAAACATGTCAGATCTAGTATCATCACTATACCCTCCATTGCCTTCCACTATCACCCCACTACAAAGGACTTACCATATATTATAGTAGAAGTATACTGCTGTGACTTCCATAAGACAGAATACTAGCCTGTCGTCGCATAATCAACATATTACTAGAATCATACAATCATATACAATTGAATGATATCAACTGTGGTATGGATGGACAGCTCTGATGAGCAGGATGGGTGTGGTTTGGCTAGGCAGGTGTGGTGAAGCGCAGCTGCATCAAAGGCCTAATCAAGTCTGAGAGGAATGTTCCTCCAAGATATTGAGCTCCTAGTCTTTGTTATCCATCACTAGTTTATTCAGACAATGAGACATCTGGAGCCAGAGAGACATGAAACGAGAATATAATACAATTTGAGATTATTTATGTGGAATAAGATAAATGTAGAGATGAAAAGAGGTGGAATACGAGTTACAAAAAATATTTACAGAAAAAAAGAGCATCAATGTTTAAAGCTTCTCTCACATACATGCAGATGCGCATGCACACACGCACGCACACGCACAAACACACACAAACACACAGAGGAAAATACAAGGAAGTTGCAGCCAATCCCTTTGCAGTTTGGCATAGAATGGAGATAAAAAACAGAAAATTTGAGAAAAAGGGATAGGGATAGAGAGAGATTAGACACAGGAACCTTGGATGCCTCTTTGAGCCTGTACGTTGGGAAAGCTCATCCAGTAATACTAGCCTCCCTCCTACTCCAGAGAAGTGTGGCGTACATTATTGACGAGTTCTAGTGGCAAGTTCTAGAATGGAGCCCGGTGACCTTTAGAGCAAACTAAAGAGAGCTACGTTTACTGACGTAATGATATCCACTCGGCTCATACAGAAAGACTTTTACTGTGTGTGTGTGTGTGTGTGTGTGTGTGTGTGTGTGTGTGTGTGTGTGTGTGTGTGTGTGTGTGTGTGTGTGTGTGTGTGTGTGTGTGTGTGTATATATAAATTGTCTCCTGCTACTGAATAATGAGACACTTCGATCCGCCCTCCATGTGTCTTGTGTCCCATTCTCCCCTCCTCCTCTCTCTCCCCTTCTCCCTCTCATTTTCTGTCCTTCTTTCTATTCCTCTCCCGGAAACACAAAACTATACACCTCTGTACAACTATACAAGTGTACACGCGCAATAAACCCCAGGGATTCCTTCACAACCTCGCTATGGCAACCAAACTTTGCCAGAACAACCTTTGGAAGTCCAAACAGCACAGAGGAAAGAATTGACCTATTATTAACTTCTTCTTACCTCAAAAAGAAAAGCTGTACCTATCTGGATCATCAACTCCTCAATGAACGATCAGTGCTGGGTGCTTTGCTGGCACAATCATTTAAATAGCTAAATTATTGTCTAACAATGGCACTTGTCTTCACACGTTGATCAAAACATATTCATTAGCTTCAACTTCTCTCTACAGACTGCCAGAGAAAACATACTTGTAGTATATGGTTAATTCTGGAAGGGCCAAACAACAGCGGTACCTTATTGGGATAGAATATTGTATCGCCCTCCTGGAAGCTTCCTTATGCACGAACAGATAGGATCGAATACAAAAGCAGTGTCCACCACTCCGTCCTCCAGAAGATTCTGTCCACCAGGTCAATCTGTGGCTCTCCAGGCATTTTCTGAGAGTCTCTCTCTTCAATAATGTAGGCACGGCTAGGATGATCCAACACAACACGCGTAACTAGAACCAGCCTGACCTCAAACTCTGTGAGGACCTAAGTAAGACAGGCATCTGAGCCTCTCAGAGACTGTAGGCCTACTTTGAATCTGGATAATGAATATTACATGGCTTCTCATTAAAATACTTTTTGGCTGTGAAATAAAACGTTGTCACTCTTCAAAAAGGAAAATTCATCTGTTTGTTTTGAAAAGAATGGGCTCAGAGAGAAGCTGTAGCAGAATATGAAATGTATGAATATTATTCAGTTTAAGTAATAGATCTGTGGTCAAAATTAAGACCAAAAGAATGAACTTATTTTGCCACCCTTATTTGTTTTCGTTTTCGGTGAAGTTGCAGAGGTGTTGCTTATGATGGAATATATAGTCTAAAAAAAGAATTCCCATATTCAAAATGTCCACTACTTCTACGGCTCTGCTAATATTCCAAGGTAGAAATGCTCAGAAGGCATTCCTCCCACATAAGGTGTCTTGAAAGAGGGCCCTCTGCACCCAGTACGCAAGTGAAAGGATAGGCCAATTGTTTGTGCTCAATAGCCTGAGCTTAAGCATACAGGGATAGACATATAGGAGAACATAGGCTGCTCTCTGCTGGCCACACTATGCAATCTATAAATTCACTTTTAAAGACTTTTTTTTTTACTCCGTTTTACTATATCGCTCATTAAAAGGTGCAGTGCAGGCTATGTCAATAAAAACAACCATTACAATAAATTTACACAACAATTTTTTCATTACAATCTGAGACCCATGATGATTGAATCCTTGACGTTTAATGAGAACTGATACAATTACTGTGCGATATCTATAAACTGAACTGCAGTGAAAGACTGCCATCTGGGGGACAACATGATAGCATCAGCCAAGTACCACTCCTACAGTCTGATGGCTGCTGTGTGTGTTTAGTTACAGCAAAGTTAAGAGAAAAGCGCAAAAGTGCAGTTTCGTTTTTATAATCACTGTGAATAACTCTCTTGAAAAATAACTAAAAATGTTGTGAAGGACTGTCTTTTCTAAAGGAAAAGGTTTGATGTGGAGGAGTAAATATTCCTGAGCTCATTAATGTAACCATAAAAACTAACCCCAACTCATCTCAGTCCCTATCCCTCAGCTGAGTGTGAGGCTTCAGGTTAACATGGAGAGTGTAGCAATTGGTAGGTCACACAAAGTCTACTCCTCACCTCATGAAATTAATCTAGGTTTATCCCCTGCTGGCAGGGGTGTCAAAAATAGCCAGATTCCCAGCTTTACACATCCCAACATGGGACTATACCTAATTAAAGATAAATGACACTGCACACGTGTGCACACGTATGCTTGCATGCCCGCACCCGTGTCTAGGTTAACCAAAAAAAGGCATCAGCCAAAAGCGCCATGTCTTACCTGATTGATGTGATTTATGTCCAACATGTACTGACGGTGAGTCATCCATTCTGCTCCTGGCAGAAACTGGAGATTCTGCTCATAACCTAAAAATAATTGATCATTAGGTTAGTTAGCTAGCTGGCACTAACTAGCTAGCTAACTAACTTGTCTGGCGCTTGGCACATCAGGAACGGAGGAACACAAAATAATGTGTGTATGTGTGACATATTTTCATGCCGTTTTAAAGTAGTTCAACAGATATGTTCCTGTGATAATACAAAAAATTATCTTTATTAACATACTACTTCCGGTGTTGATATATAATTGATTTGACTATGTATATTGAAAAAAAATGCACATTATCTGTATAATTTGAACTTGTTTCTAACGTCATGTTGTTTCATGAATTCCTATTATTAAATTCTCCTGTTACCATTGATGGCCAGCACCCCGTGGCAGAAGTCTTCGAAGTTTATCCTCCCGTTAGAATGGGGATCCAACTGTTTGGCCAACTTCTTCACCTTGAGACAGAGAAAGAGACGAAGATGCCCATACTTAGTGTTACTTTGCTAACCTTTCCTGAAAGGATGGGTCCCTCCCACGTCATCTTAAGGTTTGGTCATTTTCATCACACTGGAATTGGATTGAGTAATTCCTTGCTCATTTGGGACTTAAAGCTATAAGGGTGTGTAAGGGCCTTTAGGATGTAATTCTGATATAAATTACTTAAATAATCCTTATCCTTAATGCTTACCCCTCTGCAAATTCTCGAGGGTATCAGAAGGCAGAATATAAATGTTAAATTACCATTGTGATACAGGACTTGAGGTAGATTCCATGATTAGTTTGAGATTGTTTTTCTCCAAATGTCAATGCCTGCTTGGTTAGTAACACAATTATTTCTACAAACATGCTTAATGCAGCTTTTAACGTTTCAACAATACCAAGTATACGGAACTGTTCAAATGTGGATGGATAACACAGGGACCTAGGAGATCCCTGTGTGCCAGCTTGTATGTGTTTTCTTGGGTAAAAGAGCAATAAAGAGGTTAGAAACAACAACGTCTTTACACCATTACATACAGGTAATCCTCTATAATTGCTCTGAGTTCGCCTGGGTCTTCTTTTGGGTGTTGGCTCTGCTATCCCCATGAGATTCACCCACAACGTACAAAACAACTGGGAGCTCTGACTGATGTCCTTGTTACCATCCCCATGGCAATTGGGTCACCGGTAGAAACCGAACTGATGTGACACCAATTCAGTTTCTTATATTAAGTAAAGGTCACATTAGGCTGCCACTCAAGGTTAGAACCGGTTTTTTTTTGCTTTGGTATATTGCTAGACCTGCATTAACATAGCGCTCCAGTAGATGCAAGTAGAGTAGTAAGATAGTGCACTGGCATGGACTCAACAGTTCACACCCTGAACACCAAGAACGGTACCAAACAGATAATAAATCAGAACATAAATGATAAATAGCAATAATTTAACATGTTCTACCAGGTACTCCTAGGATTTCAGAAAGAGGCATATTCAACCTCTGCTTCAACAAGCTTTATCTTTAGCCCGGTATTCCCCAAGGAGCCAATAAGAGCCGACGTAACGTTCTTGTTGATGAAGAAGAGAGCACTAGGGAGCCAATCAACAGCATGGTTCCATACATTTGACCTGGAGACAGGAAGGCACTAGTGATGTGTGAACTGTAACGCAAGTTAACAACATCTGACTAAACTCTGAGGGAGTTCAGGGGGCCATTATTCTATAACAGAGCTGTTGGACGAGGCTTGATACCACATACACATTTGTCTTCAGTTTAGTATCTGAAGACAAATGTGACAAGATAGACAAGATATGAAGAGAAGATATGAAGACAATGGAACATGCATATATAACACAACCTTGTTCAACAAAATCAAGTTAATAAAACAAAGCAACAATGAGACATAAACATGTTTAGCTCCAAAGCTACTATTATGACTAGTTTAACCATTGGGCATCAGGAGCCTTGTTAGTTGGTAAATGTTTACATTATATCAGATGATGGTCCTCAGTTAACAATGAGAGTAGACATTCTCCAGCCCCATGTTTTGACAGGTAACTTTGGCAGGTGTTTATACGTGTAACACATTTCACCGTGACAACAACAACATTCTCATGCAATTTATATTCTACCAAATGACTTTGAAATATCGGTTCAAGTGGAACATGATACATAGGACTATTTGAAGTATTAAATCATCCGAGAATATGCTCGTCTATCATCGAACCCCGTCTAAAGAACAAACCCTATTAAAAATAAAACAACAACAACAAACACATAAATGAGCCACGCGAAGTAGTAGCTACAAAGCTACAAAGGGACTTTGACTTGAGCATCCTCAGAACATCACCTAGCCTTATTTATAGGAATTATACCGACATGGACCTCACCTCCTCTCCTCTCCTCTCCTGGTTTATTTACCTCGATGCGTCACCTCCTCTCCACGTTTAGTACCAGCCATGGACCTCACCCCCTCTCCTCGTTTAGTACAAGCCGGATCTCACCTCCTCAACTTTTTTAGATGGAGTGAACCAGCCATTAACTCACCTCCTCTACTGGTTCTAATGAAGTATAGCTATTCATTGACCTCACCTCTTCTCCTTGCTTATATATCAACAACGGGGCTCACCTCCTCTCCTCGTCCAAACTGAAGAGCCCAGGGTCAACGAAGTGCTCTACCCGGATCGCACCCGTCACAGTCCTCATCAACACACGTCAAACAACTTCTTTGGAGTTTTCTTAAAACTATCGCCAGGTGCTCCGCCTCAGGCACAATGTTGTCGTCCATCTCTTTGACTGCGTTTGGATGAATCCCCTTGGCTTGGGCTACCTTAGGATCATGGGAAACCGAAACGAGTACGACATGATTTCTGACAGCAAGTGATCCGCGTGTGACGACGTTGCGCCTGCGGGAGAAAGTTTGTGATGCTCGCACCATGGGTAGCGCAACCTAATCTGTTACGGAATACACCTGTCACTCACGTGGTGTGGTTTACTTCCACTAGGGGCCGCTATTGCTTCACTTTAGAAAAACACGAGTTCTATGAGTTCCCCTAGCATGCCTATCATCCCCCAGTGGCTAAAACTTGCGTTCAGTGTAAAACGAGCACTAGGTATCCTCATAGATATATGGGTGATTCTTCAATTAGGGGCACTTCTGACTTTTGGAATTTTGAAAAAAAAAAAAATCTTTAATCTCAGATTTTTCTATTCAAAAGGTCTCTGTCAATTGGTCTGGAACAAAGATCTGACACATATGTTACTGTACTCATGATAATTTTGATATTATGATGCTTTTTTTCAAAGTTGTCATAGCAAAATGTCATAACCATCACAAAAACAAAACACTGATTTTAATACAAAATGATTTGACAAGCAAAGTTTTCACAATCCTTCCAGTAAGTACAAAACATCCTCTTTAAGAATCATGTTTCTAAATATTGTGTAAGTAACATTCAAAATAACATTTTAACAACTTTTTCTCTCCAACTTTTTAATATATTTGCCTTATCTCAACGATGAAATATTGCATACTAATCAGAATATTTGAATTGCAACATATATTCTTTCGGAAAATGCAAACTTAGACTTTTAAACTTGACTACAATGATTGAGGTAAAACCCAACTTAACAAAAAAGCTACATTTTCAAAAAATCTAAAAATGTGTTGTGATGTTAATGACAATGTATTCCGGTAATGACAACATGTTTTGGTAAATGACATAAAATTAACACGGTTTTTTTTTTACAACAAATGCAAGATAAAGAAACATAACTATTTTTTTTTAAACTAACAGCTTTTGACACTTACTTTCTTAAAACATAACAGCTTTGTAACACCACAGCATTGCTTATGTAATAAATCTTTCTTCAGGCCGGCTGTCGCTCGGTCGTTTCTGACATAAATAAGGATGCAACAAGAGAATTTTCTTGCTCTACTAAAATGTCCTTTATGATGGATGCCAATCCAAAAAATTATAAAATAGAAAATAAAGTTTTCAGCACTCTCAAATAAGTGTGTAGCATTTTAATTCATGCACAGCAACAGTGGCGTGACCCATATTAAACAAGAGTCAGTCAAGGAACTGCCTGTGATTATCAACCGGCTTACAAATCATCTGAACATTGTCATAAAAAGCCAAATACAAGTAAGAAATACAGTATAGTAAGAAAAATTGTGTTTTAAGTCATTAAAAAACATGTATCATATTCTCTAACTGCAACAACTGCATACAGTAAGCAACCAATTGATTTTACACACTAGCAATAAGAAAATGCAATTAACAATATAAACTCATCATATGCTGAACCTCAATAGCAGAACTGAAGTGTCTTTATTTTCAGCACTGTTTTTTTTTAATCAACAGCATTCAGATATTACTTTGTAAAAAGCTATTTTGACAGTTTAGTGTGTGCTACCAACATAAACCTTAGACACAAGTTTGTTTCATTCCCTTCTCCCACACATTCCCTGGTAGCCTAACGTGCCTTTTTGTGACTGGCTGGGGCTCTGGGATAAGACCAAGCAGACCATGTGGCTCATACCACAGAACATCATCTTTCATAGGCCAAAAGAAACGGTTCTTGCCAATGATGCTCATTGTTTTCACAAGGGTACAGCCTACTGCATCTACATCCTGAATGATGCCTGGATACACATCTCTTGGTCATACTAGAATGGCACACAATTGCCCTATATCAGTTTGATCTGTGATCTCTGGGATGGGGAAACGTGGTTGATGGCTGGTGTGTCCATCTCAGATGGCTGCACATCCAGGGGTGATCCTTCCTGGCTTGTAGGTGTGGCTCATCTCGCTGAATGGCCACTGTCTGCGGGCCATAAGCACTTGCACGCCTCTGGAGCTGAACAGAAACAGCTGAGTACTCGCCATTTTGATGTGACCTGGATTGTTGGTGAAAATCTGTACAAAAAATTAAAACGATTGGGTGTTACTGAATATGCTACATTCACAGAGGAAATAAAGAGAATAAATACTAATTTAATAATTAATATTATAATATTATATACAAAAATACTCCACCTGATGTATTTTCATTGTTCCATGAACTGTTTCCAGTTGATTTGGTAGTAAGGCAATCTTTTGCTGAAATGTCTTCTTCAAGTGACATGGAAGAGCTTGATCTTTGAATTGCTCCTTCGACAGACAATCGAAGAGGACTTCACCACTTGGTACATCTATTCCACGGGCAACAATAGCATCTGCATTTCTTTTTATTGCTGCTCCAAACTCCATCTGCAGGCCCTTTGCCATGCCCAGCCTCCAAAAAGTTCTAGGTCACCCTGCTGAACCCAAACCTAAATGGCACCGTGGAGAGTAAATAAAAATTCTTCTTGGATCGGTACTGAGTTGTAGGTCCGTCGCTTATGACAAGGTGGTTGCAGAGGGGCTCTGTTCCTTCAAGTGGGAGAGCACGGAGAGATGTGCCCATATAGCTATTGGATCATGTCTCATTGATGAGGAAACTGAACACAATGATGTCCCTTTTCCTGTGTAGGCAACTCCAGTGTGAAGGGATGCTTGCTTGTGAGAGTCGCCAAAATGTACGGCTTGAATCTCAGATGAGTATTTGCAGAGATAATTCTCAGCCGAAAATCCACTTGAAGAATAATCTCACTCTGCCCAACATTTTCCTTTCAGACGACTCAGCGTGGAGTTACTGATGGCAGAATGTTGGAAGACATGTCTTGGACAAACCTCTCCTTTAAAGCAGTTTGTGAAGTTCTTCCAAAAGAGATTGAAGGGTACCATATATCCGCTCCTTTGTTGTTAAATGTACTTTGAACTTGTGTTTCGTTCCATCTTTGTTCCACGCTCTTCAACTTTGTTTTTCCAGTTAAACCAGTAGGTCTGTAAGCCAGGATCAAATTTCACCAGTTTGCAGCTCTTTTCCTTTGCAGAGGTTACACTCTTCTGTATGGTCTCCATCAAACCTGTCAGGGTTTTTGCTTTTGTATTCACTCCATGATACGCTAGCTTGTCAGCCATAAACTGCACGTTGGCATGGATTTTGCATAAGGCAGGTATCTCTGTCCGCGTGAAGTAGGTGTTCACAACCCAAAAAGGTCGTGTTTTGGCAAAACTCTGCATATGGAACAGCTTCAACAGTGGACTTTCCATCTTGAACTTCAGAAATAAGGTTTTTTAAGCGTGTCATTTAGAAAAGCGCTTTTGCTTTTTTCACCTTCTGTCGGGGTGTCTCCTTTTTCCCTGTCTGTTTCTCTGCTGTGTTATCATCTCGTTCCAGGGGTCTTGAGAAGGTATTCTTCAGACTGTCAAGACAGCCATAATATGTTCCAGATATATTTTTATATCTGAACTGATATGATATGTACAGATAGAGTTATTTATTATATATATTATATCTGTACAATATTATATCAAGTTCTGTTACGCCACGTCCCGCTACGCGGCTCCAACACCCACCTTCGTAGTGGCCCGTGGGTCGTAACTCTGGTCCTCTCCAGCAACCCACCTTGTGTTCGCCTAATCCCAACACCGGTCCCCTACTTAAGCCAGCAGTTTTCCGCTCATCCGACGCCAGTTCGTCGTTGATCTCTTCATAGTCTCTCTCGGCGGTCCTACCAGCCATTTCTTCATTCCTCTGATCCTGCCTGCCTCCGAACCCCTGCCTGTCTGACTCTCCCTGCCGGTTCCGATGATCCTCGCCTGTTCTGACTACCCCGCCTGCTCTTCCGACCCCTGCCTGTCTGACTCACCCTCCCGGTTTCCTGATCCTCGCCTGGTCTGACTACCCCGCCCTGCTCCTCCGACCCCTGCCTGTCTGACTCTCCTGCCGGTTCCTGATCCCTGCTGTCTGACTAATCCTGGCCTGCTCCTCCGACCCCCGCCTGTCTGACTATTCCTGCCTGCCTCTCCGACCCTGGCCTGTCTGACTCTCTCTGCCGGTTCCTGGATCTCGCCTGCCTGAACGACTCGTCCCTTGCCCGCCCTGCACGCTTGCCCTCTCCGGTTCCGGACTCCGCTCGCCTGACCCCCCGACGATTGCCCCAATAAATTTCCGTTACCCTTTGACCCCTGTCTCCCGCTCTCTCTGTGTTCAGCGTTTGGGGTCCCAGTTACTAGTACCCTTAACAGTACGGAACTGGCCAACATGGACCCAGCGGACACAGGGGGGCTTAGGGCCATGATCTTCCCGCCAAGGGACTCTCTTGGGCCAGCACGATCAGGCTCTGCAGGAGATCAACCACCGCCCTCCGTGAGCTGACCTTAGCTGTCCCGTTCGCAGCTCCCCGTCGCTCCAGAACCACCAGTCCCCGCCCCGGGCTCGTCGGCTTCTCCCCGGGAACCGGCCCATCCCAGCCCCCCAACGTTACCGGAGGGGACCTAGGATCCTGCCGGTCTTTTCTCACACAGTGGTGTCCCTTGTTTCGAGATGCAGCCCCAGACCTAACCCACCGAAAGATCTAGGAATTGCTTACCTGATCGGTTTCGCTGAGTGGCGAGGCTCTCGCGTGGGCTGCGGCCGGTGTGGGAACACGCGGGTCTGAGTGTCTGTTTTCGATCTACGGCGCCTTCACTGGAAGACATGCGGGAAGGTCTTCGATCATCCTGTTCGGGGCAAGGAGGGCTTCCAACGTCTCCTACAGCTTCGCCAGGGATCACGCAGCGTAGCCTCCTTTGGCGGTTGAGTTCCGGACCCTCGCGGCTGAGAGCGGCTGGAACGAGGAAGCGCTGCAGGGGGCCTCCAAAACGCACTCCTAGAGTAGCGAGCTGAAGGACGCTTAACCTCCTGGGAGGAACCGAGGGACTTGGACCATCTCATTGCTCTCGCCATTCATATGGAACAATCGTTTGCGCGAGAAGAACGCAGAGAGAGAAGCACTCCTACTTTCGCGCACGCTCCCTTCCGAGTCAACCGGCCCACGACTCAGTCATCCCAACCCGGTCGTCGTTACTCCTCCCAACGTGCGGTTCCTTCTTCCCCCGAGCCGATGCAGATTGGACGCGCACACAACTTACTCCCGAGGAGAGGGAACGTCGCCTCCGATCGGGGGCTTGTTTGTATTGCGGTACCTCGGGTCATCTCCGATCCGGATGTCCGCCCTCTCGCGGAAAAGAACGGCCTCGTCAGTAATCCGAGGGATACTGGCGAGCCGCTCTTGTAGTCCCTCAGTCTCCCGTCCCCTCCTTGAAGCCGTCCTCTCGTGGCGAGATCAGTCCCTTCCGCTTTCCATTCCTCTTGGACTCCGTTGCTGATTGACAGCCTTCATCGACCCAGGAATTGGGTTAGGCGGCTGGGGATCAACACCATCCCTCTCGATCTCCCAATCGAGACTCAGGCCCTAGACGGGAGGACCCTCACGCGGGTGGAGCATCGCACCGTTCCGCTCAACCTGCTTGGTCTCCCGGTAATCACCAGGAACCATATCCCTCCTGGTGATTTCCAGCCCCTTCTCCCAGGTTGTCCTCGGCTACCCCTGGTTGCGCATCCACAACCCTCAGGTCGATTGGGGAACTGGGCGCATCTTGTCTTGGAGTACCCATTGCCTGTCCCAGTGTTGCGGTCCGCTCAGGGCCCTCGGACGACTGAGCTCGAGCCCGCTCCGAACCTCCTAACCTGAACCCTCCGTCCCGAAAGAGTATCACGACCTTCGGGACGGTCCTTCAGTAAAGTCCCATGCCTTGACCTTGCCCCCCCACCGCCCTTATGACTGCGCCATCGACCTCCTCCCGGTCGGAGCCCCCTTCCTAGCAGCCGTCCTGTTCAAACCTTTTCTCGCCCAGAAACGCGAATCTATGGAGGAGTACAATAGGAGAAATCCCCTCCCGCTGGAATTATCCGCCCTTCGTGATCACCTGTTGGAGCGGGGTTCTTCTTCGTCAGCAAAAAGGACAAATCGCTTCGCCCCTGCATCGACTACCGTGGTCTGAACGACATCACCATCAAGAACAAATACCCGTTACCTCTCATCAGTTCCGCCTTCGTTCCCCTTCATGGAGCCTCCGTCTTCTCCAAGTTAGATCTGCGCAATGCATACCACCTGGTCCGCATTCGGAGGGGCGACGAATGGAAGACGGCCTTTAATACCCCTTTGGGCCACTACGAGTACCCTGGTAATGCCTTCGGCCTCACCTACAATGCTCCCGCAGTCTTTCAGTCTTTGGTCAATGATTGTCCTCCGGGACATGTTGAACCACACGTCTTCGTCTACATCGAACGACACATACTCATCTTCTCTAAATCCATGGAGGAGCACCGGGGTCCATGTCCGACAGGTCCTGCAGAGGTTGTTGGAGAACAGGCTGTAACGTTAAGGCGGAGAAGTGCGAGTTTCACGTTCTCCCTTCCAACTCTCTTTCTTGGGGTACATAATCAGCCAGGGCCAGGTTGAGGATGGACCCTCTAAGGTCTCTGCGGTGGCTGAGTACCCCCCCCCAACCCGCAAGAGATTGGACAACAATTCCTTGGCTTTGCCAACTTTCTACCGTCGGTTTATACGTGGTTTTACAGCCAGATCGCGGCACCCCTCACGGCCCTTGACGTCCACCAAGAGCCCCTTTGCCTGGGACGCCAGAGGCAGAGACCGCCTTTCAGGGCCTCAAACAGCGGTTCGTATCCGCCCCCATCCTCACCCAACCTGATCCTTCACTTCTCAGTTCGTGGTGGGAGGTCGATGCGTCGGACAACCGGAGTTGGGCGCGGTTCTGTCCCAACGTTCGCCCGCCGACCACAAGCTCCATCCCTGCGCCTTCTTCTCTCGAAGGTTGTCCCAGCCCCGGAGCGCAATTAATTGACGTAGGCAACCGGAGAGCTCTTAGCGGTCAAGCTTGCCGTTGAAGAGTGGGCGGCATTGGTTGGAGGGCGCTGAGCTCCCATTTATTGTTTGGACCGATCATCGCGCAATCTCGCGTACATCCAGTCCGCTAAGAGACTAAATTCCCGCCAGGCAGGTTGGGCCTTATACTTTGGTCGGTTCAATTTTTTCCTCTCACCTACCGTCCCGGCTACCCAGAAACGTCCAAGCCAGATGCTCTGTCCGCCTGTTCTCCTGTGGACCCCGGGCAACTTGACCGAGACCATTCTGCACCCACTTGCTCGTTGCCACTCTCTAACCTGGGAGGTGGAGTCCGCGTTTCGTCTTGCACAGAGGCAACAGCCAGAATCCGTCTCGGCCCCTAAACGTATGTTCGTTCTGACGCGGTAAGGGTCAAGGTTCTGACCTGGGCGCACTCCTCCCGGCTTACTGCCACCAGGTATCACCCGCACTTTGGACTTCGTCCGTCGGCGTTTTTGGTGGTCACCATGGACAAGGATGTCCGATCGTTTATTTCGGCGTGTGTGCAACCTCGCGCCGAAACAAGACTCGACCCGCCCCCATTCCGGTTGCTACAGCACCTAACCCATCCCCAGCCGTCTGGTCACACATCGCCTCTCGACTTCGTCACGGTCTAGCATGTCAGAGGTATTCCACCATCTCTTACTGTCGTGACCGTTTTCTTCAGGCGCGCTCACTTCGTCGCGTCTATCTCCAAGCTTCCCTCCTCAGGGAGACGCCGACCTCCTAGTCGACACGTGTTCTGCCTGCATGGCATAGTCCAGCGGACATCGTGGTCAGACAGAGGCCCCAGTTCACTCACAGGTGTGGCGGGCCTTCTGCAGGCTCTCGCGCGCACACTCCAGCTTCCTCTGGGTTTCATCCCAAGTCAAATGGTCCAGTCTGAGCGAGCCCCACACCAGGAGATTGGAGGCGGCACTTCTTCGCTGCATCACCCACCCAGCCGCCACCACTGGAGCTCACAGCTGCCCTGGGGTCGAATACGCCACCCTCAACAACTACTAACGCTTCACGGGTCTATCGCCATTCATGGCCTCCCTGGGCTACCAACCCCCTGTTCCCTGATCTGGAGGAGGAGATCGCGGTCCCCTCGTCCAAACCACCTGCGCAGCAGATGCCGGCGTATATGGAAACGGACACGCACCGCACTACTCCATGCATCCTCTCGTTCCCAAATCCAGGCAATAAGCGGCGTCGACCTGCGCGAAGTATCCCCCGGGCCAAGAGGTTTTGGTTGCGGGCCAAGGACCCTTCCCCTGAAGGGGACCCCTCAAACTTCCCCACGCTTCATCGTCCCTTACTATCTCAAGGTGGTCAATCCCTCTGCGGTCCGCCTGAAACTTTCCTCTGCACTCCGTCGCATCCACCCCACCTTTCCATGTCTCCCAGGTCAAGCAGTCCCTTCTAACCATCGTTGTCCCCCCACCCCATCTCCACCTCCACAAGGGTGATCGATGACCACCAGCCTGGACGTTCCGTCGGCTCCTGGATGTGCGGCCGCCGGGGGAGGGGTCACCAGTACCTCGTCGGACTGGGAGGGGGTTACGGTCCCCTGAGGAGCGCTCCTGGGTTTCCCCGGAGCACATCATGTTGGATCCAGCACTCATCCAGGACTTGTTGGTTCAACGTCTGTCCTAGGGCGTCCGCCAGAAGGCGCGTCGAGGGGGGGGTACTGTTACGCACGCCGCTACCGGTCCAACACCACCTCTCGTGGGGGGTCGTAACTGGTCTCTCCGCACCCACTGTCGCCTATCCCAAATCACGGTCCCTTAAGCCACAGCAGTTTCCGCTCATCCGACGCCGTTCGTCGTTTGATTCTCATAGTCTCTCGCGGTTCCTACCAGCATTCTTCATTCCTACTGGATCTGCCTGCCTCCGAC